>JAWMRA010000048.1:6460921-6489600 GCA_035584735.1 Pseudotriccus pelzelni
CGACCCACCCAGGTCCACTCACATCCCGGTCCCACTCACAACCCTCATCCAATCACAACCCAGACTGCCCCCCCCATCGCAGTCCCACTCGCAGCCCAGGCACGGACTATCCCTTCGTGGAGACCCTGCCCATGGTGCTGTGCCCGGGGTCTGTGGCACTGTGACGGTGCTGGGCCAGGCTCTGGTGACACATCTTGGGGCAAACCCCTGCTTTCCCCCACCCCCTTTCCCCTGCCAAGGGCTGGGGCCCTGACACATGCAGGAAAGCATTCCCACTGGAGAGCAACGCTGGATAATTGATGGCAGCCAGCTTGGGCACGCAGTGCACTTGCTCATCAATAACCCATGGGATAAAAGCACATGTCTGCTCCAGCCATGCAGGGCTCCTGCTGCGTGAGGAGCACCATTTGGAGCCATAAGACATCCCACTTTCCTAAAAATCCTATGGATAAAGTGATGTTGAGAGGAGGCTGCAGCACTGGGAGAAAGGAACAGGGTTTAATGGATCCTGTTTTTCTAAAAAGCCTGTGGATAAAGCAGCACTGAGAGGATGCTGTGGCACTGGGAGAAAGGAAAGGGGTCTAATGTCTGATGAATGGCACTGCGCTGATCCCAATGGAAGCACTTCATCCTGCCTGGAGAGAGCCAGGCAGTGCTGGCGCATGGGAAAACACCATCCTTCTTCACGTGCCATATGTCCCCGGCCCTTCCTCATGCCACTGTCCCCATGCAGATGCTCTGGGAGGTATGAGGATGATCTCAGAGCACTCAGCCATCCCACTTGCCGATGCCCATGCCTTGAGGTTTCCTTCTGAAACCTCACGGGAACCCTTGGTGGCACCAGGACGTGCCGGTGTCCTCAGGGCAGTGCTGTGGCCGCAGCCTGCTGTGGCTGTCCAAAATCCATGGCCACAGCCTCACCCACATGGGAGGGGACAAACTGGCTTGGAAATGCTGCTGGTGGTGCTTAATGATGGTGAGCAACACCCTTCTGGGGTGAGATCTCCATCTTTATTGTGGGTTTAGCACTGCGTTACAAAAAAACAGAGAATTGTGTTGCTTGGATTTGCTTAACACAAAATCCCTCTTTGTTTATGGCTTCCGAGGGCAGAAGAAATCCCCCCACCCCCTCTGATAAATAAAACCAGAAACACGCCCGGATCCTCTGCATTTCCTCTGCAAAATCAAACACTGTCTTCCTTGCTCGCATCCCCGGCCTCACACCCCGCAGCGCACGTGGCTCCGGAGTGAGAACAGCCTTTGTGCCTGGCTTTTGTTTACTGCCCCAGCCATCCCAAGGAGAGCTCCCACGGACAAGGGCAGTTTATTCCTCTCCTCTGATAAAGGCTCATTCATTCTCCTGAGGGGGCTCGCCGTCATCTCTGGAGAGCTCCGCAGAGGGGCTGTGTTGTTTTCTCTCTGACGCCAGCTTTGGGAGAGAATTTGAGTGGAAAAGTGCAGAATGCAAGAGAACATTAAAGGAGTTTGGTCCCCCAAGTTGGTTTTTTTTCTGCCATTTCTTACCAATAATCTGGAAGTACCTAGAAATTCCATGGGGAAAACCCAAGCCAAGCAGGACTATCTGCTCTGCATATGGATCAGAGCAGATTCCCTGCTCAATCCCCTTTGCAGTGATGCTGCTACCTTTGGGTTGGATATATGCAACCTTTTATCTTGGACAATAAATAATATTATGCCTTAGGTACAATTCCTGGGTTCTCATGGACAATATTGGACACAAGCCTGGACCTGAAGAAGTACTTGTGCACCTGGAAGATCCTCTGATTTTTCCAAATATATCAACAGTCCTAATAAAAACTGTTGCCTTTCCATACAAACCTTATGACTCCTATCTAGTATTTTCCATAAACCCAGCAGGTTCTCAGCCAGCTCAGCTCTGCCGATTTACAGTGACCCTGTTTTTGCCCCAAAACGAGCAAATAGTGATTTATTCCTGTCAAAGCAGCAGAGCCATAAATACATTTCCTAACGCAGATGATTTTCTTCCCCATCACAGGTCAGAACAGGATATTCATAACGCTGTAAATTCTTCAGAATAGCAGTCTGGCTGTAATATTTATCTGCAGTGGATCCAGCCCCATTTTGCGGCTCCCAAGCATAAATCAACACCCCTCACAACAATTAATTCCGCTGTTTAACAGCCTGGGCAGTGGAGGAGTGAAGGTTGGATGGTGAATGGGCTGAGTTAGAAGCTTCTGGTGGGCAGCTGGAGGTGTCACCTGGCTGGACATCACTAAATCCCCTTCTCCCACCTCTTTCTGGTGGCTCCAGACACCTCTTGGTGACAGCCTGGGGCGGCTGCTGGATTGGGAAATCAAGACGACCCAAAGGATACAGGACTGTTCTGCAGATGTCCCAGAAAAACCTAATAACCTCGATTCTGCCTACGGGATTAAAAATACTTCAGCGCATTCAAATGTGCCACTTTGTTAATTCCTGTGGCCTGGAAGACGAGTCTTTCTCTTTGCATTTTCTTGCTTTACCCGTTGCGTCTCGTCAATGCCTTGTGACACCGCGAGGAAAGGCAGGAAATTCTCTGTGACTGGGAGGTTCGCTTGGGTTTTAGCTGCTGACTGCTCTGAAAATGGAGCCAGAAATCCTCACCCCTCTCTTGCTGTGGGAGTGCAGTGACTGTGTGTCCCTTCCCATCTGCCCTTTCCCTCCATGTCTGCTTGCTTGGAGAGGGGGGCATGCCATGGGGGCTGTGTGGTGCAGGTGACCCGGCCTGTCCCCATGCCAAGGGGTGTGACCACAGGGGCACTGCCACGCCTGCCTCACCTTACACCACCAGTGACCCAGTGCTTGGAGTCCTGCATGTCTTCAGCCAGTGGGGTGGCAGAGCTGGGCAGAACAGGGGACACACGGTGGCATTCCCCTGGGCCACTGTGTGGGGCTGGGATGGGTCCCATGCCATCCCTGGGATGCTTCCCAGGCTCCTGCACAGCTCCAGGGCTCCCTGCCTGGGTGCTCACCCCAAGTCCTGCTGCCCAACTCCTGCTGCTTGAGTTGTGCTGAGGAAGGTGCTGACTGCCCAGGGAAGCAGTTTTGTGACTCTTGCAGTTACGCTGGTGAAAAACAAGCTGAGGAAACCTCTGTCTTCAGTGTCCTCTTCCCTGAGGTTGCAAGACAGCAACCTCAGTCCTTCCTGCCTGAATCCTTGCTGGGCCAGACTGCCTGTCCCCAGCACCCCAGAACTGTGGCACCCTGGCCCCTTTCCTTGTTGCCCTGAGCTTGGCTGTGTGACACAGCAAGGGAGACACCTCAGCAGCAGGCCAAAGGTGTCCCCTCTCCCCTTGCACCCACCAGGAGCCCTCGTCAGGCTCTCAGCTCGGTCCCAGCCCAGCACTCTCTACCCTGCCACACACCAGAGCAGGGGGGTCACCAACCCCAAGGAAGGACCCCACAACCAACACCTGGGTGAGCTCAGGGGTTCACCAACCCTCCCCCAAACACCCCAGAGCCAGACCACGGCCTCACCTGGGCCAGGAGTTGATGGAGGGGCCATGGCTGCTGGGGCTGATGGCACACCGAGGGTGCTTTGCGAGGAGCTCCTTCCCCCCGTCTGCGGAGCCGCCGTGCTTTGTACCCAGTCCTGGCCTTTCATCTCAGCCTTTCAAAGCACTTTCTGAGCCCAAATTAATTCTGCTGCAGCAGCTGCCCTCCCATGCTGTTTAGCATAAGCCCTGCCATGCAGCGGGGCTGCCCCTATCCCTCAGGGCTTCCAGGGATGGTTTTCCCTGGAACAACCTCAAGCCAGAGATGAGATGGGAAAGCTCCCATTCCACCCTCCCCTTATCCCTAATATCCACTGAGAACTGCTGCAATGCCCGTGCCACACCATCCTCCACTTGGAAAATCTCCCCACAGCCTTCCTCCCAGCCCCCGGGAAGATGCTCCCACACAGGACGTGTTCCCATGGGAAGCCAGGATGCCCTGGGGTGGCTGGGTTTTCATAGCTCGCCCTGGGTGCTGGTGGGGAGCTGGGGGGACCTGGGATGCAAGATCCCAGCGGGAAGGTGGGCCAGGACCAGGCAGGCATGCTGCTTCCCTGCGGGGCATTAATAATTAAGCAGGCGCGTCGGGCTCAGATGGCAGCTCTTATTTAAGGAGCCGATATAAATACCGCCCAGACGGCACTTATGGAGCACCTAAAAAAAGCCCTGGCTCTTTCAGTCCCTCCAGAAGCAGCTTTGAGCTCTTCAGGGCCAGCGGGCAGCACTGGGCAGGGTGGTCACCAGCATCCTGAGGGGACAGGGCTGCTCCAGGCTCTGAGTCTGGGAGGTGGCAACACCCGAGGCCGATCCTCCAGACACTGCTCGTGCCTCAGTTTCTCTCTGCAGCAGGGACCTGCCTCAACCTTTCTCCTGTGTCGTGACAGGGCACAAAGGGCAGGGCTGGATGCTCAGCCCTGTGTCCTGGGTTGGTGGCACTGGGTGGGAAGTGTGAGAGAGGGGTGTCTCTGGCAACCCACCCCTCACCTCCCTGGTTTCAAGGGAAAGTCATTCTGTGTTCCTGTGGTTGCCAAGCGCCTGTCTGTGTTTGTGCTGGCAGTCAGTGACCCCCTGGCCTTGCTGTCCCCCATGTCACAGCTACGTGGGGACACCTCTCCTGCACCAGGGTCAGGGACACTCATGCTCCAAGGACAGCCCTGTCCTTTCCAGGGACACCAGGATCCCCACCCCAGAGCTGCCCCATCTCTACTGAAGGGCAGGGTGTTGAGGAGGTGTGAGGAGGGTGGGGAACACTGACACAGCCATGACCTGGGGGGGCAGTGGGACCCCCCCAGCCTGGCCATCACCCCCACACCAGCATCCTGTCCCCGCAGGAGAGGGTGAGGAGCCGGAGGCGGGAGGGACAGGGCTGTCACACCGAGCCGCTTGCTGCAGTCCTGCTCGCAGCTCTGCAGCGTGACTCAGCACAGCCTCACAGCTCCCAGCCCCACCACCACGGCCTCCTCCTCCAGCCTGGGGGGGGGGACACGCACTTCCCACCTCACCTCTGCCCTCCCACAGCCCCTGTCACCCCCAGAGCCACCCCACGGTCCCGCTCATCCCTGTTCATCCCCACCCCAGGACCACCAGCAGCTCCTCAAGCCCCAGCACAGGCAGGGACCCCCCCCCTCCAGGGGCAAACTAGGGCTGAGGGATGTGGAGTGGGGTGGGTGTCAGCCTGCCAGCACCCATCACCTCCACCATGGCTGGATCCAGACCTGTGGGTCTCCCTGCCCAAAGCCCCAGCTCAGGATCTGGGGAGCTGAGCACCAACTCCTGCTACGGCACCTTTCCAGGCACTGGGAGAGAGGATTTGGGGTGTTTTTTTCATGCGGGGATGGGAGTGAAAGAGATGTCGAGTCACACAGAAAAGTCTGGGGATTTTTGGAAGGATTTTTTGATTTTTTGAGGGTGTTTAGGGCCTGCCAGGGTCAGCTTCTTCCAGTATTTCTATGCACATTCCCCCTGGCCACGCCCTGGAGGTTACTGGGAGGTGAGGAGGGTGGGCAGAGAAAGCAAGCAGCACTGAGGAGGGTGGCTGAGCACCCCAAATTGTCCCCTCTAACCATCCCCACATCCCCAGGCCCACGGACTCTTGCAGGGCAGGACCCCACTGTCTGTTTGTGCTGTACCCCGGGGAAAGGCATAACAGCAGCCCATCCACATCCCAATCCCCGGGATGGCGGACAACAGGGAATTTGGGGCTGTGTAGCCGGAGCACCCATCCTGCACCCCGGTGGCTGCATCCAGGGGGATGCAGGTTGGGTTAAACCAAGCGCCCAGCTGGCACAAAGCACCCGGGGCATGGCCGGACCCCCGCAGGGCAGCCCCTCAGCCGCGGCACTGCCACGGGAAGCACCGCTGCCGGAAAATTGCTCTCCTGCCTCTTCCTCCAAACGGGAGCGATGGCAGCGAGGCGGCAGCGAGTTGGCTTTCGCCAGCATTTCGGCAGCCCACGTGGGGTGGCTCCTGCCAGGGGAGAGAAGTAAAATTAAATATATATCTATATAAAAAAAAGAAAAAAGAAAAAAAGGCAGCGAGAGAGGAGGAGATGATGGATGGGAGGATTTGCAGCCGTGGCCGTTTGTCCTGGTGGAGGGAGCCCTGGATTCTGCAGGCACAAGGAACCTGCCTGTGCCCGTGGGCCATGGGCACGCATCCCCCCAAGCACGGCTCGGCACGGCGTGGGGAGCAGCCGTCCCCGCGGTCCCCCCCGCCGCCCCGCTGCCTTTGCCAGCCGACTAATTGCGCCAGTGACTTTGCAGTTCCCAAAATAGCTCCCGGCTCCGGCGGGTGACGTCAGCGGGAGCCGCGGCGGCAGGCCCGGCAGGAGCAGGGAAGGAGGACGCTGCCGGGCGTGGGGTGTGGTGAGCGGCTCCTGCACCCCGCCACGGTCCCGCGGGGTGACCTTGGCACCGGGGGCCGTGATCCCAAGGGAGCGAGACTTGCAGCGCCGCAGGGGTGCTGCGGGGAGTCCGGGTTCTCATCCACCCCTTCGGAGGAGGCGGTCCAAGGATGTCCCTGCCCTGCATCCCTGCCACGTGGGTGGCCCACATCCCCGGGACCTCTGGCCACAGAGGATGGGGCAGCCTGTCCAGAGTGGGCAAATCTGCCTCTCGGTGCCCCCATATGGTAAGGAATGTCCCCCCAGCCGGGGCAGCTGGATCCCTGCAGCTGCCCAAGGCTCCAAGGGGTGAGCCAGGGCCACCTTCCCGGTGCCCCTCCAGGGAAACTGAGGCACACGCGGGAATGCAGAGTCAGCAGGAAGAGCGTGGGGGGCACAGTGAGCGGGGAAACAGAGCCAAGCCCAAGGTCACGCAGGTGGTGCTGGACACAGCAGAGCTAGAGATGCTCCCCGGGCCAGGGCTGCCTCGGGCACTGACTCACCCTGCGCAGGATGGTGCCCAGCTCCTCCGGTTACAGGCACAGATGGGATTGCCTTAACAGGGCACAGTGGGTGACAGGGCTGGCCCAGCCCTGAGAGGGCACCCCTGGGACTGTGCACCCACCCCCAGGCCCCTCCAGCCATCCCTGCAGTCTGCACCCTTTCCAGGCAGGGCATCCTCCATATCATGTCCCATCCAGAAACACTGGGTTGTACTGGTCTCACAGTGGTCCCAGAAGAGGATCCCCATCCCTCCCAGCACAGCCAGGCACAGCAATGTCTGCCCCAGTTTCTGGGGACCAGAACTCCTAAGCCCCACACCAGCACTCAGCCAGAGGTTGGCTTATTATTCAAGAACATGGCAAAGTAATTAAAACCTCCTCCATTTCCCCTTGCTCATTTGTGCTCCTTCAGCCTGGATTAATGGGTCTCCTCTCCCCAGCACAGACTCATTCCTTATTCCTAATAGTCCATAAATCCCAGCGCCAAAATAAGCCCAGCTTTTGCCTGGGCCTGCTGAAATATTTATTCTCTCCTCCCTGCTACCCCCCACACCATCCCCTCTCCGGGGAAGACGAGAGGATCTAATCAATGGGATCGACCGGTGAGGAGCTGCAGCTGCTCTGGGCACCGGGAAACAGCTGACGTCGGCAAGAGGATGAGAGCTGGGCAGGAACCTTGGCTTATCCCGGCTCCCACACAGCCGCTGCAGCCTGGCTGCGGTCCCAAGGCAGGATGCTCTCGCACCACCGGCATCCCCCACGCTGGTACCTGCTCCAGAGCATTCCCTGTGCTGATACCCTGCTCCAGAGTATTCCTGGGCTGATTCCCTGCTCCAGAGTATTCTTGGGCTGATTCCCTGCTCCAGAGCATTCCCTGTGCTGATACCCTGCTTCAGGGCATTCCCTGTGCTGGTTCCCTGCTCCCACCCTGCCTGTCACTCCCTGCTCCTGTGGAGATGATGTCCAGCTTGGCTGTGGAGTGTCTGGGGGGATCCCTGTGGATCCCAGCCCATTCCAAGCTGGCTGCAGGAGAAAAGACTGGAAGACAAGTGAGGCGGCTGCTGTCTCTCCTGGCTGGAAACCCTTTGCTTGCTGGATTGCAGGCTGTGGAAGGGAGAAGCTCCAGGAGAACAAGGCCTGCTTTCCCGGCCCAAAGCCAAGAAGAGCAGGGTGTTGGGTAACACCCTAAGCCAGCCTGGCTTTGTCAGCTCAAGGCACCCTCAAGGAAAACAGGAAAAGCCCATCCAGCCTTACTCACCTTCCTCCCTGCAACACCCCAAGAGGCAGCAGCCTCCAGAGCAGCTCCTGGCCACCCCAGGATCCCTCCTCACCTCCCATAGCCGTGGGGAGGGGTCAGCAAAGCTGGCAGAGCCCACAGCACCCTCTGACCCTTCCCCAGCTGGTGTGGGCTGCAGGGGGCCTGGGGAGTGCCGGGGACAGCTCCATCCCCCTCCTACTCCCAGCAGGACCCAGGCATTGTCCAGCTGTCCCGGAGGCAGGAGGGGGGTGAGGGGCGTGGGGTGGGCAGTGGAGTGTGCAGGACCTGGGAAAGGAGAGGTTTTATTCACACACCACCTCCCTGCCCTTTCCTAGGGCCCCAGCAAGCCCAAGTTGAGCTGCACTGCCACAGCCTGCCTGGAAGATGCTTCTGTGCCTCAGTTTCCCCTCCATCCCCTCCGTGATGGAAATCTGGCCAGGGGTCAGAGTGCTGGAAAAGCTCTGCCCACAGGAAGTGGAGGGGAGGCAGCCAACACCGGCCTTGTCATGAGCCCAGGACCACCCCACAGCCCACGTGAGTGCCAAATCCCGCCAGGAACAAACCCACAGCTGGAACCAACCCCGAGCGTGATGGGGGTCACGGGTGTACCCCCAGAGCTGCGGTGGGGAGTGGTCCAAGATGGGTTTCCAGCTGGGTGGGAATCAAGGGCTGCTTGGGGGCCAGCAATGGATTTGCACAAATTTTTGGCAGCAAGAGCTGAGCCTTCTCCTCCAGGTTTGGGGCATTACTCCTGCCCGGGGCTTTGAGGGAGACAAGTCAGGTCTCAGAGCACTTCCAAAGGGCTTTTATTTATTCACAAAAGAAACCCAAACACATATAAGAAAAAAATGGGAAAACCAAAAAACCCAACCCAGGGATACGCACAGTCTATTATTAACAAAAAGATTGTACAAACAGAGGAGTGAGTGCCGCAGAGGGAGCAGCCGGGACCTGCTCTGTGCTGCTGCACGAGCCCTTCCTCACCCTTACACCCCATCCATGAGAACACAGACATCGTTTTCCTGGTGTCCCATTAGGAATCAAACACTTGGTGGTGAAGGCGACTGGTGCTCCAGGCTGGGTCCTTCCACCTGAGCTGGGAGGGAAACAGCCTTTACCCCAAAGGCACAGCATTGGGAAGAGACCGGGCTCCTGGGACCCTTTCCTTGCTCTGGGAAGGGATTTGGGGCCTCCCCTATGGTTTTCCATCTGCTTGTGTCCTGTCTGCCAGCTCCCTGCCTGCCCTGGGCACCTCGGAGCATTATGGAGCTTATGGGACAGAGCAGTCAAAGCCAGCATGTCTGGATTGCACAGGATGGAGAGGGATGGGGAGGCAACAAGGAGCTCTATCCTTTCCCACTCTCCACGGGGTTTTTTGGGCGGGGACAGGCTGTGCTGAAGCCCCCTGGAAGGGAAATCTCAGCTGAGCTCTCCTAAAACCCCACAGAGTTTGCAGAAGAAACAGGGGAAATGGGCACGAGGATTGCAGATGGCGTGAGATCCAACGCCTGCATTTCTGCTGCATGGAAATGAGGGAGGGATTGGTATTTCTGACGCCAAAATGGGAAGAAAAAGCCGGTATTGGGATTTAAGAGGGGTTTTCAAAGCAAACTGTAGAACAGCAGCAACTCGCCGCAAAGCCACTGGAACATCCTGGTGAGATTTCAGCCCCCTTTTTACATTTTCTGAGTATAATTTAATGTCATTTTCACAGCAGAAAGTCCATTTTTCTCTCCTTCTCTCTTAAAAGAAATGGCTGAAACCAACAAGATTTCACACCAAAAGCAGTTTTGTTTTTCCAGGGGGCGGTCTGGGGAGGAAAACCTTCAGCCAGTATTTCAGGAGCTGAGGAGAGCCCAGTCCTCACCCAGCCCTTCCCATCCTCAGAGCCCAAACACCCACACCCAAGGGGGGCTCAAACCAGTGGGGCGAGTGGGGAAACTGAGGCAGAGAGTGGGTGTCAGGGTTCAGCCCCTCTTTGTGGGCATCACCACCAGCAGCCCTGTCCCCCCTTACCTGCGGGGGGTGTCCCGGCGGGGCGGGCGGTCATAGGATGTCACAGACAGCACCGGCGTCCTCGGAGTGGTCGCAGTTGTGGACGTCCCAGCGGATGTGGGAGCAGCGCAGCAGCGAGGGCTCGTGGCCCTTGCACTTGAGGTTGTCGAGGAAGATGTAGCCCGTGCCCTGGCCGTACCGGGCCTCCCCCCAGGCTGCCATGGCGTGCCCGCAGCCCACCTGCCTGCACACCACCTTGGCGTCCCGCAGGTCCCAGGCGTCGTCGCACACCGTCCCCCACTGGGACAGGTAGAACATCTCCACGCGCCCCTCGCACCGGTGGCTGCCGTTCACCAGCCGCAGGGACCCTGCGGAGGGCACGGGGTGAGGCAGCCCCTGCCCCTGCTGCGCCACCCTCTCCGCCACCTTGGAACAGCTCTGGTCTTCCCAAGGCTCTGCAGGCGTGGTGCCCACAGCTCCTCCACTGCCTCCACACAGCTGGAAGCACGGGGGGAGTGACCAGCGGCCGGTATCTGAGTGACCCCCAGAGCATCGTGGTGGATGGTCAGGTTGAAGGAGCAGGAAATAATCTCTGTTCCTGGCTCAGCCCCTTTGGTCCATCACCTCCCCTCCCCACCGAGGTCCATCACCTCTTCTCCCATCCAAAATCCAACCCCTAATGGTCCATCACCAGAGGTCTGTTGCCTCTGCCTGAACCAGCCTTGAGGGCACCAGGAGAGGCTTAACGGTGTCACCAGTTTTTGCCCCTCCCATGGCCTGCTCCAGGTGGATGCTTCAGGCACTGCCAAAGCCTGTGCCTCTGCCCAAGCCACCTCCGCTATGCCAGTGTGGAGCATCCCCAGGGCTGGCACCAGGTCCCCAGGAGACACCTACCCTCCCTGGGGCGAGTTGGGACCAACGTGGTGGTCGTAGCAGTGGCTTCTTGGTAATGTTCTCCCGTGTCATCAGCACCTGGTGCAGTGGGGAAGGGGTGGGGAAAGTGACTCAGGGGACACCTGTGCCCCCCAGGGCCAGGACAGAGCCCCCCAGCAGCAGTGCGGGATGGCTGGGGACGGATGCAGGAATGTGTGGGGTGGGATGTGCAGCATCTGCACTTCCAGCTCTCTCCCCAGAGACCAGAGGTTGTATTCACATTCCAACCATCACCTGCACCACAGCACCGACTGCTGCTGCTGTCCTCCACAGGCAGGGCAGGAGGAATCCCAGGGACTCATTAATCGGCCCCCACCCCATTTTGGAGACCCCACTTCCCGCAGCCCCCCCTGAGCACGGCCAAAATCCTCCCTACACCCGTTATCTCTTTGGTTTTCCACTCCGCTGAGCCGAGCTTCACTGCAGATCCCCCTCCTCCCACCTGGCCCCCAGCTGGCGGCCCCCAGGCCCTCCCCGACTCTCACCTCGGCAGATGACCCCGGCGTCCTCGTGGTGGCCGCAGTTGTGCTGCCCCCAGCCCAGGTGGAAGCAGTCGGCCAGGCGAGCCTCGCCGCCGCCGCACCCCACGTTGTCCAGCAGGACGGGCCCGCTGCCGTAGCCGAAGGAGCCGAGGACGGTGGCGGCGAGGGCGGCCCCGCAGCCCAGCTGCCTGCACACCACCTGGGCGTCGGGGAAGTCCCAGTCGTCGTCGCAGACGGTGCCCCAGGTGCCGCGGTGCCGCACCTCCACCCGCCCGCGGCAGCTCCCGTTGCCGTTCGCCAGCCGTACGCCGCCACCTGCGTGGGGGCCCCGGCACAGGCACGACGCCGGGGGCGGGGGGGGGACCAGGGCTCCACAGGGGGGTCCAGTGTCCCCTGCTGACCCTCCAGGGGTATAGGGTGAGACCCCAGGGAACGTGGGGTGAGCGTCTGGGTTATGGGGTAACACGTGGGGACGTGGGAGCAACCCCCCTGGAGATGTGGGGCAAAACCTTGTGGGTGTGGGGTGAGGCCCTGGACTATGGGGTGACCCCGGGGACATAAGAGCACCCCCTGAGGGCATGGGGTGAGCCCTTGGGAGCATGGGGTGAAGCGTGGGGATGTCTGATGGGTCCGTGGGAACTTGGGATGAGCCCTGGGGATGCGGGATGAGCCCTGGGGATGCGGGGTGAGCCCTGGGGATAGGGGGTGACACCCCCAGGAACGGGGAGCCCCAGGCAGGACTAGCAGCAGCTGCACACTTACTTTCCTGCTCGACAGTCAGGAGCATGGTGGTGACCACGTCGGTGGCCTGGGAGGGCTGGTCCCTGCCGTCTGTCACTGCTGGGACAAGCGTTGGCACACACAGGCACTGGGGGCTCCAGATCCAGCACCCACTGCCCCTGTTCAGCACCAGAACTGCCCCACAGCAGGCTCCTGCCATGGGCAATGCCACCTCCCGACTGTCACCCACGCCTGGCAGGACCGCAGGGCGACTATGCTGGGTCACAGCAGGACACAGAGGGCATGATGACCCCCAGCAAGACCCCAGCTGAGTGACTGCTGATCTCCTACCTGTGGCCGTGGCTGTGAGTGTCTCCTCGGAGTCCAGGGCCACCGAGGTGGTGAATGATGTGATGGTGGACGTGTCCAGCCCTGCGGTGACACAGAGGGACAGAGGTGACGTGCAGGAAGACGCTGCACAGCTGTGAGCGTCCTGACTGTGGGAGGCAAACCCGGGGTGGTTGGACTCGATGACCTCAGAGGTCTTTTCCAACCTGGTTGATTCTGTGGTCTGGGTGCTCCAGGGCAATGGGGGTGAGGATGGATCATGTCCATCTGCACATTCCTGCTGCCCAGGTGCTGGAAATGGGGTTTCTCCCCCCCCAGCCCAAGTGCCGGGGTCCCGCATGGGACCTTCCTTCTCCGTGTACCTCGGAGGTTTATCATGAGGATTTTTTACCTTTTAATCTGCCTTATCCCCTGCCCCTCTGAGCAAGGGCTGTGCATGGTGGTGCCATTAGCTCAGTACCCAGAGGAGGTGCCAGAGGGGATGGGGATGTTTAGGGAGGAAAGGACTAGCCTGAGAAAATTGTCCCTTTTCTCCTGGATCAGCCTCTTTGTCCCTTAGTAGCGGGAAAGGGAAAGCACTGGCACTTACTGCTCTCGTCATTAGCCATGATAATGAGGGAATTCAGGGGGATTATTAACATTATAAACAGTAATCAGCAGAGAATGGCAGGAATACATCATTTCAGGAGGGGAAGGGGAGGCAGGCTGGGCCTGGCATCGTGCCCAGCCGCTTACTCCTTCCGGACGCGGGCAGCTTGTTTTCCAGCCAGCAGAGCAGGGAAGTGGCAGAGGGAAATGGCAGGATGGCAGATGCATTTCCCCTGCAAATCACCACTCCAGAAGTGTCCCAGTCTCTCTGTGCAGTGCTGCATCCTGCTCCAGACCACCAGGATAAGGAGCAAGGATGTCCTACAGCACCAAAGCCTAGTCCCTGGCCAATCCTGGGCACCTCAGCATCTCTCTGAGGCCATTTCCCCTCAGAGACTAGGAAGTCCCAGGATTTTTCCCTGCCCTGGTACCTGCACAGATGACCCCGGCGTCCTCGTGGTGGCCGCAGTTGTGGATGCCCCAGCCGAGGCTGTAGCAGGCGGAGAGGAAAGGCTCGCTGCCATCACAGTTGACGTTGTCCAGGAGGATGCGCCCTGTCCCGTAGCCAAAGTAGGCATTGCTCTTGTAATCCAGGGCCTGCCCACAGCCCAGCTGCTTACAGACCACGCTGGCGTCGCTCAGGCCCCAGTCGTCGTCGCAGACGGTGCCCCAGTTCCCGCGGTAGAAGATCTCCACCCGGCCCTGGCAGGTGTCGGGCCCGCTCACCAGACGGATGCTGCCGTCACCTGGAGGGTGACAGCACGTGGTGAGAGGGATGTTGCCTCCCTGCACATGGCACAGTGATGCCACCGAGCCTGGACCTGGCAGCGCCCCTGATGGCAAAGAAACCGAGCGAGAGAGAGCGGGGAAAGGGTGGTCCTTTAGGGCAACAGAGCTTGGGAGCCTTGGAAAGCTGTGGGATAGGGTTTGGCCATGGTCAGCACAACGATAGGCCTCCAGGGTTCTGCCCCTCAGAGCTGGAGAGTTGGGGAGCTCAAGAGGGGCAGCAGGTGATGGTGGAGACACCGCCCTCAGCCAGGATGTCCCCCGTGCAAGCAGCACTCGAGCAGCTTACTTTCCCCATCCTGTACGGGGGCTGTGAGGGTCCTGGTGGTTGGTCCTTCGCTGGCTGGCGTGGGTGAGAACTCTGCAAAAGGAAGCAGAGAGGTGGCACCTGCTGCTGCTCCACCCTGAAGCTGCAGGGATCCCTCCCACCCTGTTGCTCCGGGAGGGTTTTCATCAAACCAGCCTCAACAGGGAAAGAAAGGGGTTTGCAACTGCACTGCCCTGCCCAGAGCGCTCTGCCAAGGGCTCAAGCCACTTCTCTGCCCTCAGACCCACCTCCCCTACCTTGTTCTTCACCCCTTTCACCTCTCCTCTCCAGCAGTGCCAACTCAGTTTCTTGCTCGGTCCACAACCTCTGTTCTCTGGTTGCTGCTGGTCTAACCCACCAGCCAACCCATTGTCTCTGCCTTTCCATCCCTCTTTTTCCAAGCCCTGCTTCTGGAGGACACGGGGATTCACTGAGCAGCTGCTCTGGGTCTGCACAGCCTCACATTTACTTCTCACTGATGCCTGGCTGAAGAGCAAACCCTGAGCAGCTACACAGGAGGAAAGTGTGTGGGGTACACGGGGGGCCGGCACGGCGTTGTTCCACTTTCACTTGCCAAGTTCAAGCACTTTCCACTGCTTTTCTCACCTTTAGGAACATTTCCTACTGAGAAGCTCAGCAATTTAAAGAAAGGCAAGTCAAAAGGGGTTAGAGCAGTGGGGCAGCGACTGACTCAGAGGAAGGAACGTGGGTGAGCGTGTGCTTTTTCCCTAAGGATTGTGCTGGAGAGGTCGCAAAGTCCCTGAGCTGGGAGTGACAAGGAACACAAAACAGGCTGGTCACCTTATGGAGCACCAGCATGTGGAGCTGGGAGGTGACCCGGATTGAGGAGATGGGTGGAGGGAGGATGCAGAGGAGTCTTGGTTAACCCAGGATCAGAAGAACAAAGACTGGGATATGACTCTCGGGGCTCCACCAAAGCATCTGCACCCACCAAGGCTTGCACCCGCCAGGAACCCCCCTGCTCTTCTTGCCCCCAGGGAACCCAACCTCACTACCATTGCACACGACAGCCACGTCCTCGTAGTGGTAGCAGTTGTGGATGCCCCAGCCGTGGCTCCAGCACTCGCTCAGAGCTGCCTCCCAGCCCTTGCAGTCCACGTTGTCCAGGAAGATGGGCCCGCTCCCCTGGCCGAAGGTCATGGCAGCCGGGAGGGTGATGGCGTGGCCGCAGCCCAGCTGGCGGCACACCACGTTGGCGTCCACGATGTCCCAGTCGTCGTCGCAGACCGTCCCCCAGGAGCCGTTGTAGAGGATCTCCACCCGCCCCTGGCACCGGCTGGGCCCGTTGGAGAGGCGGATCTCTGGGAGGACGGGCAGAGAGAGGTCCCTCAGCAGGCAACAGGCCAGGAGGTGACAAACCCTCGCAGGGAGCAAAACTATTCCAAATCCCTGCTCCTTAAATAAAAAGGTGACCCTTCCCTGTATCACAAGGCTTGGTGCAGCCCACCTGGTGGGGGGACATGGGCTTCCCTTCGTCTGGTGGAAGGAGAGGACATGGAGACTCAACGTATCTCAATACATGAATGAGATGCACCAACATCAAGGCCAGGTTGGACGGGGCTTTGACCCACCTGGTTTAGTGGAAGGTGTCCCTGCCCATGGTCACATTGGGGTTGGAACAAGGTGGGATTTAAGGCCCCTCCCAACCCAAACCATTGTGTGACTCTACGATCAAGCCATCATCTCACCTCCTGATGGGCAATAACCCAACGGGACAAGAGGAAAGCAAATGTGAGGCACCACATGTAGACATACTATGGGTGACAAGTGACAAGATGCAATTAGCAAACTCTTATGAGCCTCAATGAACAGATCCAGAGCTGATCCCACGTGGGAGTCGGTGGGATAGAGATGATCCCTCAAGTTGCTGGCGGCAGGGAGCAGGCATGGAAGTGCTCCTGGCCTGCCACGTCAAGGGAATTATTTGCTTGTGTGTGACGCATGGCACAGGGGCAGGGACTCAGCTGGAGGTGGCAAAATTCCCGTCTCAGGATAATAAGTGGAATAGGGATAATAAAGAAACTCTATTTCCTTTCTGTAAAAGAAATTTAGCTTCTTGCTGCTTTTTATTCCAAACTGATATGCTTCCTTTTTCAAATTCCCCAAATATCCCCCCTTTTTTTTTTACAAAAAAAAATGCATTTTTCAACTACAGAACTTCCTGGAGAAAAATTACTTTAAGAGAAGAATCTCACCTGGCAATTGCAACAGCTCGGGCTCGGAGGTGGTGCCTGCAAGGGAGAAGAGAAGGGATCAACTCTCCCCAGCCCCTGTAGGATGGGGAACTCAAAGGATGATGGCAGCAGGGATAGGGTGGGCATGACGGGGACCCGGAAGCCCCTGGACCCTTTCCAAGGGAAAGCTGAAGCTCCTCCTGGCAGCCTGCTCCTCCCACTGGGCTGTGCACTCCTCCCACAGTTTGGGCATTTATTTAGGAACAAAAACTCCTTCAGCCCCGGTGCTGAGTGATGTGGGGTCCCCCCTGGGATGCTGCCAGCACTGAGGGCTCTGGCTTGTCCAGGAGGTCACAGGAGCATGATCCAGGGGAGAGTGCATGGGAACAAGTGGCTGGACCTTGTGGCCATCCCTGTCACTGCCCCTGTGGGTGCCCTGAGAGTTCACAAGCTCTTGGCTGATGCCAGAACCCAGCACGGATTCCTCAGGCATCTGAGGCACCTCAGGCTTGAGGCTGTAGCCACACAGCTGTGTCCCATGGGTGACACCTTCCAAAACCCTTCCAAACCTAGCGGAAGGTGTCCCTGCCCATGGCAGACGATTTGGAACGAGAGGAGCTTTAAGATTCGCTTCCAAGCCGAACCATCCCGTGATTCTGTGATGCCTTCATGCTAATTACAGCACCCAAGGGCTGATCAACGCCCATGGTGGCTCCGTGGCCTCTTTTCCTCACCCTGCCTTGGACCAGCCCTGTCCTGCTTCACGCTCAGCCCACGAGCAATGACGTGAAGGTCAATCCCAGCCGCTCCGGAGGCGGATGTCACCGCCGTGAGAGGCAGCATGAGCCTGGGGGGACAGTTGAGCAGATGAACCCACCTCCCTTTTCCTTGCTAGGACGTTGCCTGGGAGACCATTAAGTCAGCTAGAAAACAGGGCTGTCAAAGAAAGACCTAGAAGCCCCAAGAGAAACGAGAATAAGGCAACTGTCTAGATGTATCCATGAGTTAGCAGGGATGCTGCCCGTAGCTGGGATGAACATCAGCAGCCGGGGAGCTCCAGCCCTGGTCAGGCATTCCTGCCCTCCCCAGCTGGGCCAGGCAGGCTGGAAAGGGATGCTGCGATGCCAGCAAGGAGTGGGGATTACACAGGCAAGACTAAGGGAGCAGAGAGGCTCTAAAGGAGCGAACAGGGAAGGACGTGGCAGCCCTGTGAGCTGGAAAACAGGAGAGAGGTTACTCAGCTCACCTCTGCACCAAAAATGTGGAGATGTGAGGGTTTCTAGGCAGAGCGTTTCATCCTGGTTTGTATTGATTTTTAACACCTAGTCCACTCCAGTGCCGAAGAAGCAGTGGATAAAAAGACATTGATAAATATTCATTTCCCTTTAAGTCAAAATCAAAGCTCTGAAATATTCATTTAAGAGCATCCTCCAGCAAAGTCAGGAGAGATCTGAAAAAAATACGCCTGGTGTGTCTACCATAATGAGGAACGAGGGGAAAACGGTATCCTCTGAGAACAGAGAGAGAAAGCCCTCGATGTTTCTCTGATCCAGCTTCACAAAGCAAAAAGAAAAAGGGAAATGGCTCGAGTAAACACCAGTGTTAAACAAAACCACCAAATGGGAGGACAAATCGCCCTTCGTTAGCGACTAATCTCTGCCCATTAATGAAGAGAAGCGGGAGAGCCTGGCGGTGCAGGGGACAGCGGCAGAGCCACCGGGGTCCCCCCGGGGTCCCCACAGGGTCCCCACAGGGCGAGTGTGGGCACCGGGGCTGCCACAGCAGCTCAGGGGGGACAGGAAGCTCCAGCTGAGGGAGTGGGAACGCAAAACCTGATTTAACTCGATTAGGGTGTCTGACTATATCTGAATTCCCAGTTTTCTGGCTGGCTGTGCCCTGGAACAGGTTTGTTGAGGTGGGAATGTGCTACCCACCGCCTGGCTGTAACCACACGGATACCGTCACACCGGGATAACTCTGCTGCCTCAGCACTTGTGCAGACCCTCATTCCAAAGCGGGAATGGCTTTTCCCAGTTCGATTTAAATGCTTCCCAGCCTGGCTGGACAGTGCCTGCCAGGAGTGAGTAGAGGTCGTTGTCCTGAGGGGACGGGTGCACATTCCACCCATCGCTTCAGCAGGATCGGTCCCACAGGTCCTGGGCAGCAACCCCAGCAGCATCGTTTGGCCATCAGCATCTTCCCGTCGGTGCTGGACCTGCTCCCTCCATCCCTGTGCACCCTCAGTGCTGTTGGGGACACCACGATAATCCTGCCCGTGCAGAAAATCTGCCCACAAATCTGAGAGCCCTCCGGTGCCTAAAACCCCTCCCATCGCCCCACGCGGAGCTCACCGGTGGGGGTGTGAACCAGGAGGAGGAGGAGGAGCATGGCTGGCATCAAAGAAAGGGGCAGCACCGCGATGTCCGGCCCCCCTGTGCCGTGCCGGGTGGCCAGACAGGGACCAAGTGTCATTGCTGCACCACAATCCTCCCGCAGACAGGTATCCAGAGGAGGTTCCCTGAAAAACGCAGACAGCACTGTTAGTGGTGACGGCCAGAAGAGCCTGTGCCCACCAAGGACCGTGCAGGACCTCTGAAAATGTCCCTCTTCAGTATTCCCAGGAGCAGTGACCAGCAGACACGTGAAAAGTAATTCCGATTTGATTTATTGAGAACAAGAGGTAATTTTTGGAGTGGCAAGGTGAAGCTGAAAGGGCCGCATCCCACCCACAAAAGGAAACTGGAAGGCAGAGGCCTCTGTTATCTCTGCTCTTTGTCGTCCTGTGAGGGAAAAAAAAGCAGGGACAGGCATTTCTGTGGGAAGACAGTAATTTCTGGAGTCTGTGGGACAACCTGATTCACCTGGGGGATTGAGATGCAAACTCCACAGGGGTAAAATGGAAAGCAAACAGGAATGTCAGCAGAAAACAGGGAAGAGATTAAATATCATAAGATTCCGTTTCCCCTTCATTTACTGCTCCCTGCAGGAATCACTGCCGAAGGGATGGGCTTCTAGCTCTGTTTCGCTCACAGACTGTTCGGGAGGGGGATGGGGGCTTATCCTGCTGGCCATGACACCTCTGGCAGCCCAGACCCTCATCCCAGCCGTCCCAGCAGTCGGCCTGACGGCAGTGTGTGCTGGTGGAGCAGTGCCATCGTGAGGATGCTCTCACACGCAAAGCCAGGCTCTCAGGCTCAGCTCAGCAGAGACCTCAGATTAGTTCCTCCAGCCTGCACGGGCACACCGTCTCCTTAAGGGATGCACACCGGCTACTGTCACCTACTGATGGTCAGAAACCTGGGAAAGCACACTGAAATCCACTGTACCAGTGACCAAATCCTCCCTCCCATGGAAACCCCTCATCCAGCCTTTTCTTGTTCCTGGTTTTCCTGTGCACAGGATGAGAAGAGCTCCCAGGAGGGATCATGTGCTGGTGTCCACCCAGCCAAGGTCCCTCAAGATCGTGGGTTGAGTGGGCTCCAGAGCCTCCAGATCAAGGCTTTGTTGCCTGCACCAGAGAGAGATGATGGTGGACCAAGAGTTTTTATATGCACCAGCCAGAGGTGATGGAGGTGCAGGATGGAGCCTCCGCGGATGGGACACGGCCCCGTTACTCCTCCCTGGTCTCTGCCCAGAGGAGGAGACCCGCCAGCAGACAGACGGCTCAGTGATGGGGGATGAAAACCAATCTACTCGCTGAGGTGGTGGCTTTCAATACTCCATTCATCCCTCCTGCAGCGCCGAATAATGTCGCCTTTTGTCCCGCCGGCCCTCCCCGCCCCCCGGAGGGGCAGGGCTGACAGACGGCCCCTCCGCCGCCCTGCCCCGGCCAAACCCCGGCATCGCGTCCTGCTCGCAGGGACGTTGTCATCGCCGGCCACTTTTGTGCCGGAGCCAGCGCGTTCCTGCTCCCTGGAAGGGTGGCAGCGGGCATTAACCACTGCGGTGCTGTGCCACGGCCGACCCCAGAGAGGGAAAACCTGATTTGCCTTCTCTGCCCGTTGCTCTTCCACCTGCTTCTCCATCCTCACCCCAATGCTCAGGGTTCAGCTACAAACTGGACCCCCTTCCTTGCACCCGGGGATGTTGGGGCCCTTTCGGGATGTCTGTAGACTAAAAACTACTTTTAAGCCATAATTAGTCATTGTGGCACTGCAGCAAAGCAAAACATCTCTTTTAATACCACCCAGAGAAGCTGTGGCTGCCCCATCCCTGGAAGACTCCAAGGTCCTGCTGGATGGGGCTTGGAGTAACCCAGGCTAGTGGAAAGTGTCCCTGCCCATGGCAGGGGGTGGAACGAGATCAGCTCTAAGGTCCCTTCCAACCCAAACCCCTCTGTGATTCTGTGAGGATTCTATGATTTTAAGGGTTGCTGAATGCGAGTTTCTGAAAGTCCCTTCAAACTGAGGTCCTGCAAGCTGTCAAGTGTCCTGTAAAACCACCCCCCATCGTGCACAGGAGCAGCAAACCCCACATCATCCCCATCCTGCACAAGCACTGCCTACTGGGGCTGCTGCAAAACTCACAGGGGAGGACCAGGGCTCTAATGTGGGGCACAGAAAGTCCCTGCTTTCACCCCAGATAATGCACCACAGGAGAAACGCTGTCCCCCACCAGCATTTTGCCCATGGTGAAAACTCCCTCATCCCACACAGACATGAGACCCTACAGGTCCTTCAGTCCCCTTTGGTTCTTTTTGTACCCCTTGGTCAGAGCTGAAATGAGCCCCTGCTCTCTATTTGTCACTTCTTCTACTTTTCAATATTCACGTAACTTCAGGAGAAATTGCAGTCTTTCATCCACCACCACCCCACCAGATCATTTTTTGTCATTACCACCCTGCCCTAAAAAACCCCAACATTATAAATCCACATACCTGTTTGATAATTTCTCTCCAGTATAAAGGCGGGTATATCAAATCCCAAAAATACCTATTCTCTTTTGAAATAAAGGAAAGAGCTGTCTAGTTATAAAAAAATTAAAAAATAATGGTTGAAATTAATATTCCCGGTAAGAGGTGATGGAGATAAGGCAGGAATTTTTTCTTTAGGTGAGATCTTGTTTTGAAATTTTAAAAAAATAATGGAAGAGAGAAGAAAAGGGATCTCATCCATCAACAGAACAGTTCCAGCCCATCATCTCTTTGCACCTTTGGGGTGGCTGCTGCTGAGTTACAGCAGGATGGCAGCCCTGCATCCCATCCTGGGGCAGACCATTCCAAAAGCAAAGGAGAAAGAGAGGGAGGAGGAGGGGGAAAGAAGAGGAAGAAGAAGGAGAGAGAAGGGAAGAGAGGGAAGACCGCTAAGGAGACATGGCGGGGAGGGAATGGCTCGGGTTTCACGGAGGCAGGCAGGGACACATCCTTAAATTGGGTGCTGGCAGAGCCTGGGTTACGCCTCAGGGGAAGGGAGAAGCTTTTTCAGAGGATTTGGGCTTTTCAGCTCCTTCCCACCTCCTTGCTCAGCTGTCTGAGTGCCCACCTGGAGAGGAAGTCAGCAATAACCATCTGGCTGGAAATATTTCTGTCGATGCCTGAGCCAGCACTGGGATGCAACAGGAGGGGACGGTCCCAACCTCCTGCCCCTCCTGGGGGTTTGGGAGCCTGCTCCTCAGACAAACCATGGTCCTCCCTGCCTGTTCCTGGGCAAGAAGTTACCTTTAGAGGTCTTTTTTTCAGGATTTTTCTTGTCTGGCTGTCGAAGACAACTCTGCTGAGGACATTAGAGGGACCTGCCATGTCCTTTCCCTCTTAGCCTGCAGTGAAGAATGTCCCATGCTGGAAACCTTTCCCATCCACCTCCACCACCTCCTGCTCTACACATTCACGCTGTTTCCTTCAGCTCCCAACCAGGGTATCTCTTTATTTTAAAAGCAATTGCATGCATTTAATAATTTCTAGCCATTTTAGCCTTTTAACCGTTTTAACCATCATTACAAGTAAAAGCCAAGTAATGTGAGGCTCTTGGGTCTCAGCAGGCTTGAGGATCATGGAAAAAGAATCTCCAAACATATTGGGTTTTCCAGTCTCATGAAATCTTAAGCTTCCAAACAATTGTAGGAGTCTGGTGTGCTTTTGGCTTCGAACAAATTGATTTTATGAGCTACAGGATTCGGTCTCACAGGAGGCAGCACTTGCCTCGTGGCTTTTGCTGCTGGATTGTTTACTCATTCCTACACAGATTCCAGACCCTTAAATGGCCTAAAATGCCTGTGTTTCATGTTTTAACTCCTCACAAAGCCAGCTCTGGCTGCAACTGTGGCCAACTGCTTCCTCTAGGGATTCAGTAATTAGCAATTAGGCACTTTTATTCCCCCGTAGCAGCAAAGTTCTAATTAGCCCAGATCATGAGTGAAAGTTTCAAAGGTGTCTTTTAAGGCTGTTTTGCCTAAACTTTGACAAACTCCCTCCCTGCTGTCCTGGCTGTCTGCCAGACCCATGGACTGGGAATCATCATCTCCAGCATCGATCACATCCAGGCTTTGGGGGTCAGGAGTGTAAGCTGCCCTAATGTGGACAGGCAGGGATAAGGTCAGCAGCCTGAAGATGCTTTCCACCCTGTCCAGGACTTCTCCAGCCATTTGAGCACCATCTCAGATGTTTTCTGTGTCTACATCCTTCCTGCATGTGCTCTCAGTGGCTTGGCAGTATCAGGCTGTGGGATTATGCTGCTCCGAGGAAAAGAAAACACAGCCAGCCTTATTCAAGGAGCAGCCACAACATAAAAAAGGCTAATTATAAAATTCCACAGGACAGCAAGGCCGTTCTCTTGCGTGCCAGGGGGAAAAAAAGCTCTTTTTGTGCTTCGTGATGGTCCTGCTGCCTAGTCAGACAGGGACACTCAGAGACATCAGTGATGCTCACAGGAGAGGGGCTTATGGAGCGTTCAGGGCCATTCTCACATCCACTCAGCATGTGCCATGTGCCACGAGCAGCATCTACCGCAGCTTCCTATGGCAGCAGGTGGCATCTCCAGCAGATCTGTTTTCTGGCAGCAGCTCGGTCAGGGGTGGAAGCTGGGGGAGACAAGAGGCTCATAAATCTGCAGAGAACACAGAGCTTCCAAAAACCAGAATAATGAAACCAGATTTTCCTTTGGGAAATGATAGAGAGGAGAGATAATCTTGTTTGTATGTCCCATGCCGTGGCCAGGAAATGTTTTGGGCCAGGAAAAGTTCCTGTGTAAAGAAGAACCTGACACCATACAAAAAAGCCATAAGCTGAAACAAAAGGCATCTCCTTGCTGTCAGGAGGGAAGGATGGGGCTGAGCTGATCCTCAGGACACCAGTTGCTCTTGTGAGCCATTAGTCAGCTTATAATGAATGACAAGATTCCCCTGCTGATTGCTGAGCTAAATCACCGAGGACTTAGGGGTTTCCTGCTGCTGGCCGAGCTTTGGTGAGCAGCAGCATGAAGGATTCTGCACCTACAATGGGATGAGCCACCCCTCCTTCCTTCATTCCTCCTGCTGCTCCGGGGATGTGGGGTCCCAGGAGAGGAGCTCTCACACCCAAACCAACCTCTGTCCAGCAGCCTTAGGAGAAGGGAAAGGTGTAAATGCAGTGCAAGAGCATTTTGTCTTCCTGTCCTGACATTTAGCTCGGCCTCATGGCAGCTGGAGCTGTGCTCCTAATGCACCTCTGTGCTAATTTTAAAGTATTTTCTGGTGGTTTATAAGTCCTGAAGGCAGGGCACGCTGAGGAAAGGGCAGTGGCAGCCCCCAGCATTGGACTCAGGTGCAGCAAACTGGAGCTGCGGGAGAGGTACCCATCCCCTCCCCAGACAAAATCACCTTTGTTCCTCCTCGTAATCTGCTTCCTGCCCAACGTGCTGCAGAAACCACCTCAGCCAGGTGAGAAAGAGCAGCCCAAGGACGCAGCGCTGACAGGAGGCTCTCCGGAGGGCAGCCGACCCACGCCATGGGCTCCGGCCGGCATCCAGAGCTGCGGAGGAGCGGGCACGGATCACAGCAGGGAAGAGGGGATGGGAAACAGGCAGCTGGGTCCTCTCCATCACCCACGTTGGCCACAGCAAGGGCACTCACTGTGGGCATGAGGTTTAGGGTATGCCTGTAACTCCCTGCCTTTGCTGTGTGTCACGGGGTGAAACCTCACCCTGCACCGGGCTCCTGACAGTGGGATCCACTGGGACAGCAGCCGTATCTATGTACATGTGTGTATTTATATGTATGTATATAGTTATGTACATATACCAGGTGTCCATCGGGACCAGCACTTGCTGGCTCCTCTGCCAGCCCTGGGGAATCCAGGCATCCCGCTTCTGCTGCAGCATCGCTGGTGTCAGATGGGTGTGCTGCAGCCTCAGTGCTTTTAAATACACTCCAGAGAGCCCAAACCATGCCCAAGTGTGCGGCTGGGAAGTGGTGACCTGTGTGGGGACACGCGGGCTGACGAGACAGTCGGGGTGGACATCGCTGGGGACATTCCTGCAGGAACCTGTGTGGAGGTGCCGTGTCCGAGCCTGACGCTCCACGGAGCAGCTTGGGTTGGAAGCGGCCTTTGGACGTTTATTTAGTTCCAGGAATGATCCGGAGCGATGGATCCCCTTGTCGGCTGCCAGGCGGCTGAGCGTGCACTAGGTGGCAACCAGCTTCAGGGAGAGGCGCTTGCGGCAGCCGGGAGGGGTGTTTAGTTTGGGCAGCGAGAGCAAAGCTCCGCTGGGAACCCCCAGGGACCCGCCAGAGCGGTGGGCACAGCAGGCAGAAGGCAAAGCAGGACCAGTCCTGTCCATAATCAACACTAATGGCGAGGGGAGGGTGGCCAGAGCAGAGGAGACAGGCACTCAACCCAGAGGACTGGGCTCCAGAGTTTCATGGCTGGATTTAGCAAAGGCAGGGATGGAGAGGCACTTTTGACCAAGGCCTGTATAACAGGAGAAGGGTCAGGGGATTAAAGTGAGGGAGGGCAAATTTAAGTGACATCAGGAAGGAGTATTTTATGGTGAGGGTGGAGAGGTCCTGGCACAGGTTGCCCAGAGAAGCTGTGGTTGCCCCATCCCTGGAAGCATTCAAAGCCAGATTGGATGGGCTTGGAGCAACCTGTTCTAGTGGAAGGTGTCCCTGCCCATGGCAGGAGGTAGAAAAAGATAACCTCTAAGTTCCCTTCCAACTGATGCCTCAGAGCTTTTTGTGGTGGTTTTTTTTTTTTTTAATTTTTGTAGGTTTTAGAAGTAGTTGTGTAGTAAATGTAGATTTTAATGGAGCTGCATTATATCCCTTTCCCTGTAGCATAATGTTTACACATAGCCAACTCTGTTTCCCCATTCCATATCAATCCCTCTCAATTCTGTTAGCATGTTTAGTCTTCCTTTCAAGGTAGAATTGTAGAATAACATCCTAAGGCCTGGACCAGAAGTTACCACACACACCCAGCAAGAGTGGGATGCCCACACCAGACCCACCCCTGCTTTGTCTAATCAGTCCCCAGCAAGAACCAGCAGCAGCTGCTGCAGAGGAAAATGAAACGAAATTTCATGTATTATCCTCTGCCTGCAGAGGAGTTTCTTCCTAATTCCTGTCACTTTGGGTTTGTCTGCTCAGGGAAATTAATCTGAAATCGAGTGGGCTGTGAATTCAAAGTGCTGCAGCAATCCCAGCAGGGCTTGGACAGGCAGTTTCCTAAGTGGCCGAGCTGTTCCCCAGAGCACCAGGCTAAGCCTGGCAATTTAACAGAGCCTCAAGCATCAGGTTTTATAGACATTAGTGTAGGACCTTGAGTCAAAACCGCCTGAGATGGAGCAGCCATGGAGAAATTAATTCAACAGCCTTCCAGCCCTGCTGCAAGAAAAGAAACGTGGGGAAGAAAAATATTTGACTGATTACCCCAGTGTGTGGATGGATCAGTCAGGAGCTGATCCCATGTTAGAGGACTCCCTGCTTTGCATACTGATTTGTGGAGCATGCAGAGAAGAGTGTGGGAAAGAAGAATGTGGAAAATAAGGGATAAAACTGGAAAAAAATCCGTAAGGGACTGTGTTAAAATCTGTGGATCGTTAAGGTAAAAATAATTTAAAATATAATATCCAATATTTTAGCAGGCAGTCAGGACTTTGAGGTCTGCATCTCTGTAAAAATAGACTCCTTAGGGAGAGCAGGACACCGAGTTTCACATTCAGGCTCAGAGAGCGTCTTCACAGGTGTCCTTCAGACAGAACGGCTGGAGGAATTTGTGCAGTGGGGTCTGACAGGTTCAGCTGGTCACCAGACCCCAGATTCCTGGTGTACATGGTACTTGAGCTCTGCTAACCCCTTTCAGGTTGTTGGACCATCATGGCATCCAGGACAAGTGAGGGAAGGGTGTGGGAAAAGGGTGACTGAGGGAGACTTGGACTGTTGATATGAGGTACCTCAGCCATCCATCGTGTCTGGCAGAGCCTTCCAGGGACCTCGATGCAAGATCAGATCACGAATCCCTGCTCAAAAATAAAAATTAAAATAAATCCAATGCAATTCTATACTGTTCCCACAGCTCAGCCACCACCTGGCTGGTTTAGCCCCACGGTACAGCCCTTCCCTTCTCCCAGGAGCTGCACCCAGTCTGCTCTCCCCCACCCTGCAGCCCTTATCTGTGGCACCCTTCAGCCCTGGAGCATTGCCCAGAGACCTCGCCCAGCCTCCCTCACCAGCCAGGACTCCTCACTTGGAGCATCCCTTTCATCTCCCAGCCCTGCCTTGCATTTCTGCCAGACTCCATAGAATCCCTTCTTCACTATCCTCGATTCTCCCTGAAACCTTTTCCTATTTAGGACCGGAGAATATTTGACACTTGTCCACCCATGCAACCACATGGATCACGCAGTCTGCTCCCAGCATGGCTTTATAAAGCATTCCTATCTATTTTTCACAGAAAAAAACCCCTTTGCATTGCTCTCCAGTTGCTAATTACAGCCGGAGGAGACAGGAATCCTAAGCACATGAGTTGTAAACGTGAATCTTACTGCTTAAGCAGACGCATTACGAGCAGGCTATCAATCACTTCTGGCAATTATTAGTTCTTTGTGAGTATTTTGAACTCAAGTATGTGACAGTCTCATCCATCCTGGAACAGAGGAATCCATGGGCATTTACATACGAGGCTGAGCTGTAGGGGGATGCAGCATCAGAGGGTTTTCACTGAAGCTGTTGTGGTTATGTGCTCAGTGCCATACATTTTGGGCAGAAAAGCAACCTTATAAAAGCTCTGTAAAGATAATTCTCATGTGTTTAACCTTGGAAGAAGAGTTTTATAGTATCTCCCCGTTTCTAAAGCATAAAGTGGTTTTATATGTTATTTTTGCTGTAACTATTCAGTCCAAGAAAAATGTCCTTTATTTTATAAGCCTTTGGGGGCAGGTGTATCATGTCATGGGTCTATCAGTGTTGCTGGGTGTAAAGTCCAGGGAGGTTTGAAGTCATTTGATAAGGACTGGTGAATGCTTCCTGGTTTTGAAAGAATTATGTTGATGTTAAGGGTTTTTTTCTGACTTAAATGATTCTGTGGTTCTATGATCATTGCTGCCAGTGTGTCAGTGGGATTTTGACTTCTGCATCCATCAAGGGAAAAATCGAGGTGGGGTTTGACCTACCTCTAACAGAGTATGAAGGAGTGATCCAGCTCTCTGCAAGGTATTCCAGGATTAAAGGAATCCCTAAATAAACACCTATTTTGGAAGGGGGTGCTGGAGGTGCAGCAGCTAGGAGGAAGCAGCGCTCTGTTGCTGGAGAGATCTGTGCACGCAGGGTTATGTTTAACCACCCTCATCCCTGCTCATACAAGGAACAGGAATCTCCAGATCTTTGCCTTGGATTTACATGGATGTAAATGAAATCCCCAGGGCTGTACTGAGCAGCTGATTGATCCAGGCTGGATCTGGCTCTGGTGGTCACATCCACACCTCCACGGGATGGGGCAGCGTGGAGAAAGCAGCTCCAACAGCATCCAGTTAAACTGCATTAGAGGCTGCGCTCTTATGTAGCACATGCACCCCATCACACACTGTCATATGTGGCCACGCTCACACGCTGTTGCACTCTCAGGGTACCACACTCACAGAGTATCTCACACACCTGGTGTTACACACGCTCACATGGACAGTATCACACCCAGTGTCACACTCCTGCACAGCTACTGTCAGACTCACTCACACACACACACCCCCCCCACCACACGCG
>JAWMRA010000048.1:6490150-6536165 GCA_035584735.1 Pseudotriccus pelzelni
CACAATTTCACACACATCACACACATTATCACACACACACAATTTCACACACATCACACACATTATCACACACACACTATTTCACTCACATTAATTTTCACGAACGATCACACTCTCACTCACTCACTCACTCACTCACTTACTCCGCCCCCCCACTGTCACTCACGCGCCTCCACCAATCACGTCCCTCTCTCCCCGGCCCCGCCCCCCAGGGCCCCGCCCCCTCCCACGCCCCCGGGCGGCCGCGCGGGCGCACGCGCGGAACCTGCGGGAGCGCGCACCGGGAGCGGCGGCGGGGCCCGAGCGGGGTGAGGGGGCCGGGACGGGCCGGGACGGGACCGAGCGGCTCGGGGGACGGGAACGGGGGCGGCCGGGCAGCGGGCTGGGCTGGGCCGGGCAGCGCGGGACGGGCACCCCACGGGCGGCCACCGCCTTCCCTGCGCCGCTCCACCCGGGCCGTCCGTGAGGGGCCTCCCCGGGCCGTTGCGGCCGCCCCGAGCCCGGCCCGTCCTGCCCGAGCCGCTCGGAGCGGGGCACGGCCGGCAGCGGGGCCCGCTGCCGGGGCGGGAGGTGCCGCCCGGCCCCCAGTGGCCCAGGACGGGCCCGGGACAGCGGGGAGGGCGGGTCGGAGCCAGGGGGCGGTTGCGGTGGGTGTGCGGGTGCTGCCCGGGGCCGGGGGAGCCCCCCGAGGGGTGGGCGGGCGGCCCCTGCCACCGGCTCCCCCAGGCAGGACCTGGCTCGGCCCTTCCCGGAGCTCCCGGTGCGAGCCGAAGCCCTTGGGGAGTTGGAGGAGCTCTCCAGGTCGTGCCAGGTTCGCACCCCGCCGGTCAGCGGTCTGCCCCCAGATAAGTAACGCGCCTCGGTGCCCGGAAGGACCCTGGAGCGGGCGGGTCGGACACAGGGTTGGTTTGGTGTGATCCCGTGTCCAGGTGTACCTTCCCTCCTCTCGCTGCCTCAGCTTTCCTGTTCACCCGTGCCCGAAGCCAGCCCTCCGCTTAGCTGACAGGCAAACGCTTTGTTTCCGCCTCAGTTGCCGTCTCTGTTTTCCCCTTCTCTGAGAGGAACTGTCTTGGGGCTTGTTTTGAGTGGAAGCAGTCCAGGTTTGGAGTAGCCGAGTTTGTCTCTTCTTTCCGTTGTCAGCCCAGCCACCTTGTGCCGTGAGGATCAGCAGAGGCTGGGAGAGGGCAGGACCGATCAGTCTGTGCTGGGAGTTATTGCTGTGGTCCCCTCTCTGTTCTTACTCCTCGGTTGCTGCTGATCAGAGCCGGGAGCTCGTGTATGGTAAAGGTTTGTGTAGGTATGAGTTACCTGGCAAGAGCTTCCAGCCCTGTTGCATCACTGTGTTCAAAGCTCGGGTTGTGCTGCACCCAGAAGTGTGGCTCAGCTGGTGTGAGGGGCTGCGGGGGCTCTGGCTGGTGGTTTGGGGTCAGAGGGCCACAGGGCACGTGTAAAGCTGCTCCAGTCGTGCACCCTGCACAGGGTTACGTCTTATTGCAGTCCTGTGGCCTCCCTGTGCTTTATGTGCTCCTCTAATCCCTGTGTAATCTCTTCCCATGGGATCTTTGTTGCCCTCGTAGTCCTGTCTCTCAAAGTGGTGTTAACAAATCCCTCCTGGACACCCTCTTTTCTGAGCAACCTGCTGAAAAGTCTCAATTCTACCAATCTGGTGATTTTTATTTTTAATTCAGCCCAGCTCAAGGGCTCCCGAGGCTCCATTTCATTTCCAGGTACGAGCTCACATTTCATTTAAACTTTTATCAGCGCTGGCAATTTCAGTTCAGAAACTTAAAAAGGGACTTGGCATTTTTAGAAATCATTCTCAGCCCTGTGAATTTTAAGATCCTGCATTTAAAGCGAAAAAAAATTCTGCTTTCTGGAAGTAGAACAGAATTAAACAAGGCTTTCAAAGGCTTTAATTCCCTTTCCTCTGCTTTCTCAGCACCATTTGCTGGAGTTTGAGGAGCAGGGGATGAAACTGTTGGGAAACACAGTTGAAATGCACCCAGTTCTTTTCCTGTCCAAGTCCCCAATTAAAGCCATGTGGGCAACTGTTTCAGAGGTTATGCAGGGTGTAAAGTTCCAGCCAAACAAATCCAAACTCAAGCTCTCAGCCCACGTTATGAATTACTTCTGAAGTGAAGGGCAGCTGGCCGGAATATTTAAGTTTGCACAGGGTTTAGTTTTCACTTAGGGCAAGTTGGGGCGTAGGATTTCTGACTGGAGCCAGGACTGTTTGCTGAATAATCAGAGCTTTTAGGGTTGGTGTGAATTTCGGCTTTTCAAGGCATTTTTAAAAGTCAAGGTGAAGTGTTCTAGTCCATGGGATTTTAGCAAAGATGTGAGGTGAGATGTGTAACACATCCCAAACCACATCCTGCTCTGCCTCAAACCCTTTCTGCCACGGCATAATACACAGGGCAGCCCAAGAGAGTGGTCTGAAAGCTGTATGAGCCACTCCAGTATTGAATTTCTCAACTTTTAATATTTGTGTGCTCCTGAATTCTCAGGGAGGGCTCAGGAACTGCAACTTCAGGCCTTTTCTTTCCCTTGTTTGCCTTAACTTGGGGACTCATGTAATTTTGGCTTACTGAGGCTCTCCCGCATTCCTCGCTTCCCAATCCGTGCAAACAGCTGCTGGCTCAAGCGGCGTTCAGCAAGAACTGGCAGGAGGCTGAAATACGCCCCTCTCTCCTCCTCTGGACCAGCAGTCCCAGTGCAGGAAATATTTTTCCATCCTGATGGGGAAGTGAATGTCGGAGCACGCGACACTCACGTGCAGCCGGTCCGGGTACCCCCACGTGTGGTCCAGGATTCACAGCATCGCTGCCATCCCGGGGGTGAGCAACAGGCTGTTGGCACCCAGCTGTTATCCCAGCGTTATCCCTGTGCCACAGGGAGGAGGTGGGTTTTTTTTCTGGGACGTCTCCTTGTTTCCGTTTCCTGCTGCTGTGTTTTAGAAGTGAAAGGGAAAGGAATCGAAGACTCCCTCCTCATGGCCTCCCTCAGCTCTGCCTGTGGCTGCAGGGTGTGCTGATGAATATTGGGCAGCAACTTAAGGGGAAGAAAAGGTGTCGGTTCTGTATTTGGGGTTCAGGTGGGTGGGACAGAAAATCCTGCAGCCTGGCTTTGCCTCACTCTGGTCCGAGCTGAGCACAGACTTGCTGGTGGTCCCTGAGGTGGAGAAGTGTTGGTGTGAAACCTGCCATAAAAAGAAGTGTCAGAGGCAGGTGTTGGGTTTGATACCTTAAGCCTTAATTTGCTGGTTTGAGCAGCAGAATAGCTGTCCTTGGTGTGTTGGGGGAGAATGGCTTACAAGGAAAAGATTGGTAGCAGAGACCGGAGTTGGGTCTTGGTGATTTGGAGCGCTTTGTCACCAGCACCAGTTGAGCTGGGGGTGTGGTGTAAAAATCTCTGAGCTCATGAACTAATTTACACCAAATTCCTGGAGAAAGTGTTGCTTTCCTCTTATAAATGCAGACGTGTGGGTGTGTCTGTTCTGTGCTCGCTCTTCTTCTGTGTCTTTTTTGAGCCAACAAGCCACACGGGCATGATGGATGGGACACTCCACGGAGCGTGGGATCTTCCCCCATCCGGCAGGGATGTCATTCTTCGTGCAGATGGCATCCTCCAGTGGAAGCCACCCACTGCTGCTCTGCCTCTTGGGAGACCTGAACTTTTCCATTTGATGGGAAGGAAGCTCGCAGCTCCCTGCTGACTGCTAGGAGTTAAGCGAGCAATCAGTGACGTGAGACCTGAGGAGGGAGAAGGCGACTTTATTTTAAAACAAAGTGAATTTCACTCATTCACAGCCATACCCACCTACGCATGAGCACCAGCATGGGGATCTCCAAGTGGCTGTCCAGCATTTGGACAGATGTGTGTCCAGATGGTCTGAACAGGGTTCCTTGGAATGACACAACGGACAAGGAATGCCAAATATCAGACCTCTGGTGTCTTTTAGTTAGCTTGGTGACCATGTGATGGCTTTGGGTCTGCTTTTTTGCATTCCTTGGGGGGTAAGAGTGATCTCTTGTTGTTGAAATTTATTCACTGGCCTTTGTGTCTTTCTCTGGATATCTTAGGGCTCCTACCATGCTCTCTATTCTTTCCCAAATCATCTCTTGAGGGCTTGAGTCTCTGGCTTGAGTCCTTGATGCAGATTGTCCCTTGTTTCAAGAGTTCCTTGTTTTCCAGCCTGAGAAGCTGCAGCTCTGATCTTGAGGACCTGCTAAATCAGTGCCCTCAGCACAGACTGCCCTCAGCACCCTGTGTTCCTCCTGGTGTTCCTGTACTCCTTCCCATCCATTTTTTGCTGGGATCACACCCAACTATAAAAGTGTATGTGGTGTGATTTGCAAACTCACACATGAAGGATTGGCTTTGTGTGGACTTACAGCGCTACACAGAGAGAGTCATGAGACTGATCCTGGATCAAAGCTGAGCGGTCAGAAGCCTGAATGGAGCTGGTGGTGTAGCCCTGAAGCTCAGATCAGTGAGAAGAGTGTGGGAACCACTTGTGTAACTGAGTCATTTCTGTGCACAAGTGTTTGGGGAGCATTTGGCAGCTCACGATAGGGTGGTTGGAGCACAACACTGCCAGGAGCGGTGCTGAGCATGGATGGGGAAGAGGGTGGAGTGGCCTCTTGCCTTGGCACATTCCTGGCTAGTGAGTGTCTGTCTGAACTCAGTCAGGGCTTACAGATCTCCCCAACACGATCAGCAGTGGCTTCGGGGGTGGTTTGGTACAGATCTGTGGTGACTCAGGTGGTGGTTGGTGCCACAAAATTGAGCAAGAGAAATTGCCAGCACTGGCAGGGAGTGGGTGGTGGTGCCTCACTCATCCTCAGCCAGAGGGTTTTGGGGCCAGTCTGCTGCTCTGTATTCTCCTAAACGCATCCATTGTGAAAGTCAGAGCTTGTTTCCCTCTCAAATGTGTGGTTTGGATGGAGGATGGGGGGATTTGGGACATCATTCTCAGCTCCGTGTGCTCTCTTTGTTTCTCACTGCAGATCCTCAGGAGAAGATGGTGTAAGGCCAGCCAGCGCAGCTGCCGCTTCCAGTCGTGCCCAGACCTCAGGGAGGAACATGGCAGCAGCTCAGGGAGCGGGAAGCAGTTCAGCCGGGCCATCCGGACTCCCCGGTCCTGCCCCGGGGCACAGCAGCAACTCCACGGCAGTGGCGGTGTGGGAATGGCAGGATGAATTTGGCAGGTGGAGGCCGTACCGAGGGAACGTCTGCAGCTACATTGAGCACGTTATTCAGGCCTCTCAGCAGAAGGGCCGGCGTTCGGGGTCGGGGCTTGTCAACAGCATCCCTTTGGGACGTGCGGATCCCGTCCTGGCTCCCTACGTCATCGACATTCCAAGCATGATGCAGTTCCGGCAGGATACAGGTAAGGGGGCGTCCCTGCCCGTGCTGGGGTTTTGCCTGTGTGCTCAGGGATAAGGGGGCCTCGTTCTGTGTGAGACAGCTCTACAAAACTGTGCTGTCTGCTGCCATGCTGGGCAGTTCTTTGAGGGGTGGCACATCTGCTGCTCTTCTGGCGCTGCCCAGAGTGGGAAAATGTGTGGAGCTTGGTGCAGGCAGCAGGGATCCCTTAAGGAACATCATCACAGGACCCCCAGAGCTCACAGCTCGTGAGGCAGAGCCCTCAGAGCTAGAAACTCCCCCCACCCACAACCATTTGAGACCACTTGCGTAAAAAAGGCCTTCTTATGATTCCAACCCTCCTGCTTGAATCCCTTGTTCCCTCTGGAAGTGGAGTGCCAGCTGCTTTACCTTGGCATGCTGCCCCACACAAGCTGCTTGCGAGAGCCTGCAGCCCCCACACAACACCGAAATGCTGCAGCAGAATATTCCCTGCACTTGTGCTGTGCGAGCCTGGCTTGCTTCCTCCCAGGGAGGAAGGGGTGGGCTTAATAGCAGGATTGAGACCTGATTTCCACCCTCCCCTCTCCTTGGCTTGCAGGGGGTACAGCTCAGAATTTGTTGAGCTGACTCCTGCCCTCTTTTGCTCCAGATGTGCTTGAGCAGCTGGAGCTTAGAAAAGGGGGAGGGATGGAATGCATGCACTTCATCCCTGGAAAATGCAGGGAGATCCCAAATTACACACCCTGAATGAATGGCTGCTCTGGAAAATTCTTCATCCATCAGTTTCCCCTTTGCCAACACCACTCCCATCACCCCAGGACGCAGTTGAGCATCCCCCCACCAGCTTTAGGGAGGGACATGTGCTGGTTTCTTGCCAGTTGAAGCAATAAGTGAGCAATATTCTGAATCAGCTGCAGGATCAGCCAGTGCTGACAGGAAAGGGAAGTGGTTGGAGCAAATGTGAGCATCACAGCTGCATCCGTGGTTTTATTCTTAGTGACCTTAAGATTAGTTTTTCTAACGGTGTCCTGGGCGAGGTGGGGAGCTTTCTAAGCTGGATGCCTTGGCAGGTGTGCTCAGTGTGACCTGTTTGAGCACCTGGAAGCCCAGCTGAGATTGTAGCTTTGAGCAGTACAGTATGGACCACCAGAGCTGGTACCAGCAACTATTTCTTTCCTGTTTTCTGCTACCAAACTTGTGAAGGAACCTTCCAGCCTTTTGCCCTCGCAACCAATGCTCCAACATTTGGGCAACAGTCCCAAACTCTTTGGTGAAGGTGAGCAGAGAGCCTGTGGGAGGGTGAAAGATGCAAACCAGTGTAAATGGAACATTCTTTTCCGTGAGTGCAGCCGTCTCTCCTTAGAGGTCTTGTGTCTCTCTAGAGCCTTGTGAAAGATCTCAAAACACACAGTGAATATTGTCCATTGCAGGGTGGTTCTGAGTTTGTCACTGAGGGACAGTCCAGCACAATTTTGGAAATGATGTTGGCTGGCATGATCTCATCTTGCCTTGGACTAGATCTGAGTTTGAATTGTTAATAACAAAAGGGCTGATTCTGCTCCACAGCTCTCCTGCAGTGTTTCCCACTGATCCAGAGGGATGCTGAGGGGCCAGGGCTGTGAGCTTCCCTCCACAAATACCTGTCTGCTCTGCAGCGTGACTGTTGGAAACACTCTCCTATCCCCTTTCCATGGCCCAGTTCTAGGCAAAGCTTTTCCTCTCTGCAAGGCTCTGCCTTAAAAGTGAACCTTTCCGAGCGAGCCGCCAGCTGAACTTTGTCATGGGCTGGAGAAAAGAATCTCTGCAGGAAACATCCCCATGAAAAATCTTTAAACAGTGCAAAAAATAGGCTGTTGTATTCTGCTCATTAGCTATTAGACAGATAAATAGGCTCTTCAAAGGAAGCCAGGGAGAATAACAGGAAGCCAGTGTTAACGGGAGCAGCGTCCCCTCCAGCAGGGAATGACAGCTGTGTGGGGGGATCCTGTGGGCAGGATTAGCTTTGGGTTTCAGCTGCTGGTTGAGGCAGATTAGCTAGAAGTGAGTGCAAGGAAGCAGCAGGAGTTGTCCTCTGACCACAGCTGTTTGCCCACCCTGGAGAGGAATGCCGGTTTCCCTGCCAGTCTGGGGGAAGGGGGATGTTTTCCAAGTGCGTGGATTTGGTCTTGTTGTTGACTCCTAAAAGCTGTCCTTGCTGCTGTTTGGGGGTGTTAGAAACTCAGGTTGCTTGCAAACTCCTTGAGTCCTCTCTGTGCTGCCTTTAGCTTCTGAGCTGCCAGTGGAGCAGTGGCAGCCTTGCTAATCTCTGAGATGTGTCCCACTGGATTTCTGACATCTTGTTTTACCCGTGGCAGTCTCCTCTTTCTGGGAGCAAGTTCCCTGCACTCATCTCTAAATGCAGTGTGTGTCTCACCATCTCATTCCCAGCCAGTCTTATCCCCAGTCCTCCTGTTTGAGAATTCATCCCTGAAGTGACCCACCTTTTGAGGCCACTGGGTCTGTGTTTCTAAAACTTGGCAGGACTTGCTGGATAGGAGCAGTCATTGCTAGAGTTTGCTTGTGGCTGTTTCATTTGCCTTCCAACTAAGACGTTGATTGTAGGCTAGGAAGGTCATGTAGTAGTAGATTCCACAATATCCCAATACTATTGGGTAGAAGTAATAGCAGGGTGAGGCAAAGATCCTCAATATCCTCATTCCAGCATTCAACCAGCCAGAGCGTGAACACAGGCAGCAGTTGAGGTTTGGCAGTGTGGAGTCCCACAGGCTGTCCTAGCTATTCCTTGGGATGTGCTCGTTGGGAGTGAAGCTTGCCTGGATTGCCTGCACCCCACAGAGCCACTAGTGATATCCCGGGGCAGTTCCCCTCAGGCTTTAGGTGTAAAGTGCCTGTTTTCACCTGAGGTCCTGGAACAAGGTGCCATAACTCTCATGACCTCTTTAGAGGCTTTATTTGGTTTTTTTTTCCTCTTGGTGCTGTTCTTTGAAATCTTCCTGTGTCATAATAACTCGTTGCTCCCCTGTTCACTCCCACCTTCCTGCATCCCCAGACTTGCTTGCCCCCTGGCATTTTTGCAGAGGTTGCAGAGCTTCTGTCCCGTTGGGTGGCTTCCCTCCCTCTCGCTAGGCTGCTGCTTTTTTGAAGAAAGAGATGAAGTACCCAGGAGTGAAATCATTCTGGAGAGCCAGACTTCCAGGGAGTTTGAGCTCCTGCTGTCGCTGTCAAGCAGCCTTGCGAGAGTAGAATGTCTGCTTCCATTTCTCTCCCTTTGTCTGAACAGCTGTTCTCTTCAAGTTACTTCATTGTCTTCTGCTCTCCAATCTTGCTTTATCTCCCAGCAGTCAGGAGCCTAGAGAAGCTGGCCCTGTCTGTCCCTTTTCCAAAGTCCTTGTCCTTGCCCCTGTGGGACTTCACCCACTCTCCAAAGACCAAAATTGTCTGGATCTTTGTGTAGCAAAGTGGGTGTTCAGCCCCTTAAGTGCTCCTGCAAAGCACTTCCCGATGGTGTCATGTCTCTATAGTTACTCTGTTGTCAAGGCTGTAGGAGTTGGGTTTTTTTTAACCAGATCTGTGCCTCAGCCTGATTTTTTTTTTTTTTTTAACTTTTTTTCCTTTTAACGTCAGGGAGGCATATGTGATCACTGTGCCTTTGTGCTCGGGTGTGTCTGCGTCTGCATCCTCCCTCCTTCCCTCCTTTCCCACCCTTCCTCCCAGCAGCTTTTGAACCTGTTGCCAGCCCACAATCAGATTTGGCAGAGGGACAGGGATCTCGAGGGTATTGCATTTCTCTGAGCTTCATCTCCAAACCCAGCCCAGTTGGGAGGAGAAGCCCTGTTAGTGCCCCTGCTGAGGGAGAGGTGGGGAAGACCACCCTCTTGTAGGCGCCACAGATCTGTGCAGAAACAAATCGTCCTTAATTCTCTGCTCTCAGAATGACTGTGTTTATCCTCCCCCTCTCCCCACACAGGGACGATGCGGGCTGTCCGCAGGCACATCTTCCCGGGCGACTCCGCTGCGGGGCAGGGCATCGTCTGGGAATGGCAGAACGACGAAGGCGGGTGGTCCCCGTATGAGATGAATGTCTGCGTGTTCCTGGAGGAGGCCCGTGGCACCAACCACCAGCGAGTAGACCTGGGACCCTTGGGCTATAACTACGAGGTTGACTTTGTGGCTCAAGTCCAGACCAACAAGACCACGAGGTTCCGCCGCAGCGTCCAGAGGCGCTTGGACGCCCCATACCCGGTGACGACCTCCCTGGCACCCCTGCACACGGGGGTGGGTTGTTCTTGCCAGCAGTGCTGGCCCAACAGCGGGACTGGTCCCATCACCACACGCTACCGCCACTCCATGATAAACTTTCCCAACTCTTCCACTGCTCATCAGGTTTCCGGTAGGACGGCGTCAGTAAGTTCTTCCAGCGTCGGCTTCGTGCCCTATAACAAACCGACTTTGACTGGAGCAAGGTCAACACCAAGACTCAATATACAGAGCACCTTGGCTTTGCAGCAAGCTGGGGGCCCCAGCACAGGACTGTCTGCATCTAACGGAGTCAGGTACAGACCCTAATTCACCTCTGTGTGTCCAGGACATCTGCTGTACTCAGATCTGCCTTATCTAGGAGCCTCTCTGTCCCAAAGGACTTTATACAAGGGTTTTCTCCCCAGGAGACAGAGGTTTGTGCCTGTGTATCCAGTGCAGTGGAGTGGGAAGGCTTCTCCTCTGCTTTCCACTCCTTTTATTCCTCACTTGAAATATAGTCTCTGTCTACCAGTCTTCCCCGAACCACTGGAGAAATCAGACATGTTGAGGTTCTGAAGACTGGAGAAAATTAATAGTGATTGGTGGTATTTTGGGTTAGGCTTAAAAATAACTTTGAGAGGGACCAAGTGAATTACAAGGGGACTTGTAAACACTTATTTAATTCAAAGTAGGCAGTAAACATGGAGTGGAACTCTACTCTGTGTTCAGAGCTGTTCCCCTTCAAGGAGGAGACCACTACATTCATTGAGTGTGGCTGAGACCTCATAAATTCTCTGCCAAAATCAGGTGTCCAGGCTATTTGTCAGGCTAAATGCTGATGCAGAGCTGAAATGCCACTGGATTTCACCATGGCTCTTCTCTGACAGGGCTGAAACTGGTATGCATCTTGCAGCCCAGGATTTCAGCTCCTATCAGTGAGCAGCTGGAGCTGAAGGAGGACTGTGTTTGCACCTTACTGGTGTGGGAGCAAGGGCTCCACTTCTCTTCAGGCCTTTTTCCTGCTGCCAGCTCAGTGAAAAGCAGAGGCTTTGTGGTCTGACAGCTCGTTTCCTCTCTGTGGCATGGGCTGCTGGGGCAAGCCATGGTCAGTTATCCCACTTTCAGGATCTTAGCTCTTCCTCTGCACAGGCCCTTGCTAGCAGAGGTCTGGGAGATCTGTCTGTGGCAATGCTGGCACTTGAGCATCTGACCAAGCAAGGGCTGGCTGACTGCTCCCTCTGTTTGTCAATGGCTGGAAGTGTGCAGAGCCTTACACCCACTTCCCTGGGAATGATCCAGCTGCTGAACCACTGTGTGAGCCCCTGAGAAACTAAAGGGGAACTTGCCAGGGACTTACCTGTCCAAACTACCCCAGGTAAGTAAAGAGCTAAGTGATCTAGAGTGTTGGAAGCACATTCTGCTCATTACACAAGGCACGGGGGTTTGAGGTTTATTTTGATTCTCATTTGTGTTTTAAACAAGATACTGAATCCTGAGATACTTTTCTTAGTGTCGTATCAGGACTTTCCTTCTTCAGGGTCACCTGAGTGAAATGACTTCTCACATCCTGTTCTTCTTTCTCACGGTCTTTTTTTGGTGGTTTTTTTACACCTGCTGGTTTTTCGTGGTGCTTTAAGCATTCACAGCACTCCTCTGCTCCAGTCACCTTCGAGGAGGGCTGAAAATCAGACCTCAGCACTGCCTGCACGAGCTCCCAGTAAGGCTCTTGCTTGTCTCCTGAAGAAGCTGCCAAATTCCCCCTTTCTCAGGAGGCGCTGGTCGGTGCTCCAGACTGCCTGGAGCCCCCATCCTTCCCCAGAGCCTCAGCGTGATTTGCAAAGTGACTCTCAGGGTGGGAAGATTAAAAAAGGAAGAGCCAGATGCTGCAGGATTTGCCCCACAAGCCTGTCTGGAGCGGATCAGGGTCTGGGTGTGTTTTATGCTACTGATGGGGGGACAGGCTGTCCTGGAAGGAGGGAGGATGGAACAGAGATGCCCAGAGGAGTGGCACGGGCTCCTCACCATGAACTGAGCCCACAACCCAGGCAGTGCCAGCCAGGAGGAGAGGAATGGCCAGGAGGACACTTGGAGGTGCCCAGCAATGCCATTGCTGGTTGAGGTTGGGCCCTTTCTGGGGGATGCAAAGGGGGTTGTGTGGTTAAATCTATGCCGGGGACAGCAGGACATCACCACCCAGGGCAGGTGGCAGCTCTTTGGTCACCTGGAAGGGAGCAAGTGAGTGCTGTCAGATCTGTGTGACAGTCACCCTCTGTAAAACCCACATCCCCAGCTGAGCCCTGCTCCCCTGGCTGCCTGTCTGTCCCCTTGGGGTGTGCTCTCCCACCCTCTGGGGTTAGTTTTGCCAGAGACACTCTCTTTGTCCCTGCCAGACAGCCAAGTGCACGCAGGGTGGCAATCTCTATCTTCCAGTAGCCTGCTGTATGTGAAAGGGACTTGTTCATCCCCAGCTGACAGCTTGGGATGGCTTTTTCCTGTCACCTCTGCACTGGGGTTGAGTCGGAAATGCCGCTGGGTGGGTGTAATTGCTCCTGGCTGGAGTTACAGTATTGGGCTTGTAAAACCCGTGTTCAGCAGAAAATCCTTTAATTTCTGTGAATTAGGGGAAACCTGAGTAGCGAACTCTAACAATATGTTTCATTTAATTCCTAAACCCAGAACATTCCTGGGTTATTGTATCCTCTGGGATCCTTGTCTTCCCCCCTCGGTTGGACATGGCATGGTGGTTTGTTCCCCTTCCCTCACAGTCACTGCCCTGCATCACCCAATAGTCCAGCCTTTGTGGCTAATTATCCTGCACTAATTATCCCACCAAAGGTTTCTGGCTGTATCCAGTGTGCAGCATTGCTCACTCCCCTTAACTGTGACGTGCAATTCCTGTGCTGACCCATGCTCAGAGGCCAAAGGGAAGTGAGCAGTGGGCCACGGGGGATCCTCTGGTGTCTGATGAAGGTTGTGTTGTGTTCACCCCACAGCCTTTGGCACTGCAAAACGCAGGTTTGATTTCCTCCTGCTCTCAAGAGGGTCGGAGAGGGAAAACCTAGAGAAGAATGCCAAGGCTTAACTAGATGCTAATATCCTTGGCTCTGCTGCTAATGTGCTAAATACATGTGGGCAAGTTATTTTGCTGCTTGGTGCATAGTTTCCTCCCATGTATTAAACAGAGTTAGTGAATCCGTCCTCTCTCACAGACAGCGCTGGAATCTGCACATGAAGTGTCCCATGGCAAAGGTTGTGTCCTGATCTCAGTGCTATTAGCTAGATCTGGGAAGCAGGGGTTGGCTCCCCAGCATCCCAGCTACCTCCTGGCATGATCCTTCCCACCCCACGTGGGAAAGCATCCATCCCTGGGGGGAGAGCTACCCTGTTCCCTGCGCTGTGCTGGCTTATTACAGAGTAGGGCACTCCTGAAACACCCTGCTTGTAATACGAGCGAGTAAAGCTGCAGAAAGCAATCTTCCTGGGGATATTAATTAGTGCTCCAGCCAGGCAAATCCCTGCTGTAGATCCTCTGGCCCCTCTGAGCTTATGTGGCTTTGGCTTCTGGTCGAGGTTGTGCCGACAAATAAAGCAGGCAGCTCAGATGCCATGATAAGAGATGTGTGGCCTGCTGGTTGTGTGCAGGGGGAGAAAAAGGAAGAAAGGGCTGTTACCAGGTAGAGAGGGTGAATTCTTACAGGCTTCCCCACTTGTGCTCCGTTAGGATATGGTGTATGTGTGGCTCAAACACATGGTGATGTTCAGCTCAAACCTGGCCATCCAGTGTTTGAAGTGCCAGCAGCCCTGGATGCCAAGCTGGATGACACACTTCCTTGCTGGCCTTGTGCTTTGCTGTCTCACTGGTGCTGCAGAATCTAGAAAGTCTGGAGAAGCGAGTGGTTTTGTCATGCTGAAATATCAGTCTGCCCTGTCTGCCTCCCATAGCAGACTGCCTGGGAACTGGTGGTGGGAAATCATAACAGTATCTTCTTGCTGAACCTCCGAGGACAGTGTCTTGTTTTGCATCCCTTTATTCACAACCTGGTGATCCCTGTTACACTTGGTAACCTCCAGCATACAGAGCAGCAGGAGAGCAGGAGCTGCAGCGAACAGCAGGACAAAACTGGGCCAGGAAGGAGGAGACAGTACTAGGAAATGTTCAGAGAATTCAGGCGTTGACTCTCAGGTGTTGCAAGCCCAGCCTAAAGGCTTGGCTGGGAGTCAAAGGCACTGCCTGACTACAAATCTCCCTGGGCAGCAGAGGCAGTGGGAGCAGGTGCCTCAGTGGATCCCTCTCATCTCTCCACACTGCAGCGCTTGCTCTTGCACTGCTGCCCTCCAGATCTCCCTTACCCAAGAGCCCCACCAGCCTGCCTGCATCAGGTTTTTAGTCCTAGCTGAGCTTGTTTTCAATAAATCAGCAGGACCTCAACCCAGCTTGGCTCCAGCTCTCTCCCAGGAAGCCACCGCTGGTTCTGGTGATGCTGGAGTTGTTTAGCTCTGAGCTGGTGGATAAAATACGTCTGTTTGTGCTGCTCTGAGATTGGAGGCACAGCCCATATTACACTACAATAGCAATATCCTTCCTTATTACCTCTTCCCCTTCCTCCTCCAAAAACCCCCACTTCAGACCCCGCGTAGGCTCCAAGCAGCGTTTCCGCACCTTTTTTTGGCATGACAGCACTTCCTCCCACTCCCTGCGGCTGCAGACCTGCCCAGGCAGCGTTGTGGTACCTCAAAGCAGTTTGGATTTCCCTTGATTTCATCAACCATTGGGCTTTCTGCAGTTTTAACAGAAACCAGGGAGTGTGGCAGCTGTGCCAGTGCGGTCCCACGGTGCCGAGCAGATGGGTCAGCACATCCTATGGCACTGTTGGCTGGGGTGCTGCTGACTGCGGGGGTGTATTTACTGAAAGAAGGAGGAGTATTTGGTTTCTCCGTCGTCACATCAGTTGGCTTAAAGGCCTCCAGCAGTCAAAGCTGACACACTTTGCCTTTACACTGATCAGCAACTGTTCCCTGGCTTATGGATAGTAATTTATCTGCAGTGCACTCTCAGCTTCCCAAACTTGATCACTTGTAAATGCATCAACTGTTTATCTATTTCCTTTTGCAGATCTTGAGGGCTCTTTTCATTTTGTCATGGTTTAACCCAGCAGACAGCTGAACACCACACAGCCTCTTGCTCATTTCATCTTCCTTTGGAGGGATCGGGGAGAGAATTTGAAGGAAAAAAAGGGAAAGTTTTGGGATGAAATAAAGACAGTTTAACAGGACAGAAAAGGGAAGGAAAAAATAATAACGATGATGGTAAAAGAATTGAAATGTACAAAACAAGGGATGCACAATGTAATTGCTCACACCCACTGACCAGCAGCAGTTTTTCCCCTGGTTTCTATACTGAGCATGACATCAAATGGTCTGGAATATCCCTTGACCCAGCTGTGTCCCCTCCCAGCCTCCTCACTGGTGGGGTGAGGAGCAGAAGAGGCCTTGACTTGATGTGATCCCTGCTAACTACTAAAACATCCCTGTGTTACCAACGTTATTCTCATCCTAAATCCAAACCACAGCACTGTACCAGCTAGTAGGGAGAAAATTAACTCAATCTCAGCTGAAACCAGGACAACAAGTTCTAGTTCCTGGGTGACTTGGACTTGAGCCTTACAATGTGGGAAAGAAGAGTGAAGATTTTCTCTTCCATCATCTCAGAATGTGGTTACCAGTGATCCCCTTCCCGGGGTAGCTCTGGGTTTGCTTTCTCCAGCTTGAGGTGTAATGACCCTGTGCTCCAGCCTTTTGGAAGGATCCCCTGCCCCCCATCTGCTTTCCTGGCCCAGTGGAAGGTTCAGCTTTGTGCTTTACTGTATTTTTACCTCCCATGGGGAAGTGAAAGCACCTCCATGTCATGGTGTGAGGATAAAGCACAAGCTCCTCAGTATCTGTCACGTGCAGGGTCACAGGCTGGGGTGGAGAGGGTGCCCAGCTCTGTGTGGTCTTCTTGGCTGCTCAGCTGGAGGAGGAAATGAAGGAAGGTCAAATGTCTCTGCGAAGCAAAGGGATGGGATAAAGAAGGAGGAGGGAAATACCTGAGAAAGAGCTGTGACAAAGAGGGTGAATGGGGAAAGAAAAAGAGTCATAAAATCATCTGATGCAAAGCCCTTTGAAATCACTTGGAGGATTTCCCCTGTATTTGGGGGGCGTGAATTGTAGGCAGAGCAATCCGTTGCATCATTTGGAGACATTGCAAAACTGGAGGCAGCAAAAGGGAAAATACAGCATTTGAAAGAGGCAGAAGGAAAACCTCACTGGTCTGGAGAGCTTTATAAGGGTCTGGAAGAGCTGGTTTCACTCAGCCAGGTTTGTCAGTGCCACACCAAGCCCTGTGTCCTGCCCAGGGTTCTTCAGGAAACTCAGGACACCTGCAGGAGCCCATTCCAAATTGTGGCAGGTAGGAGAGGGGAGAGGTAGGGATGCCTCCCTCTCAGGAGGGTGGAAGGCAGTCACATCACACAAATCTTTTAAGCTCTGCTCATTGTCATGGAAATGGGGACAAAGATTTTTAGCAAGGCTGAAAGGACTGACCTCTATGGTGCTATCTGGGGAACCATGGCAGCTCTTGCATCCCAACTGAAGAGAAGAGGGTTCCCCCTTAACAGTGGATGAGACTTGGGCTTTTGACCACCTTGGTCTCTGAATTCCCAAGAAGCTGGCCAGGTTTGATGTAGTTTTGGGGTGTCCTTGGGGATAGTTGTTGGAATTCACTGTGTATTAACTGCAACTGATGCACATGAGCCTCATCCATCCCAGGCACATGTGCCACCTGAGACAGAGTCCACGGGTGCCAGCATGTTGGATTTCAGATGTTCCTGCTCCGCTCATGTGGATGCAGCTCGCTGTCTTGTCTAGTGACCCCTTCCTCAGTGTTCATGCTGCTGTTCCCCCTTTCCTTCCTAACTCCTTTCTCCAACTCATGGCATGACCCTGGCTGCCCATCTATCCCAGGCTAGCTTGAGGTGCAGCTGCCAGCTTTGGGAAATACTGCTAAAACAAGTAGGTGAAGAACCTGAAAGGGATACTTGGTCTCCAAATCCTCCCAAATTGCAAAGAAAAATGGGTGACAAACTCCTGTGAGTCTCCTTCAACCTTTCTTCCCTTTGGATTCCCATTGGATGCATAGTGCAGGTTGGCTGCTTGTAGGAAGCTCTGTAGTGGAATAGCAAGAGCAGGGATCAGAGCAGGGTGCAGCAGGAGGAAGGGATAAGTCAGACCCAACCTCCAGCTAAGAGGAGATGGGGCTGGAAGCAGCTACACACAGCATGGATAGCTCTGAGGCCCATCTTAGAGGTAAATAAACCTAGGAGAGAACTGTGGCAAGGACAGCTGCTGGGCCAGTGGCAAAAGGATGCATGGGTGAGGGTCCCAGCTGGAGCTCATCTGAGCAATTAAGCCCTGTTAATGTATGCAGGGCTCTGGCATTCAGGAGGCAGTTTTACTGCTGATTTCTTTGTTAGCGGTTTTTCTGTGCTGTTGAAACTCGTCCCTTTTTCTTTTCTCTCTCTAGTGCCCCAAACCTGCTCGTCAAGATGTCCAAACCCAGTAAGCTGAACCAGGCCCTTGCAGGTAAGAACCCTACTCTGCTTTACTTGCTCAATCTTTAGGATTAGGTGAATGAAAAGTTTGCCTTTTTGGGGCACTTACTTTCCATTGGTGCCTTTTAGGAAGAGTTAGAAACGTTGCTGGCGTTTAAAGTTTGAGACTCAAAGACTTTTCAGAAAAGCAAAGAGGGCAAATTTTGGAAAGAATGGAATGGACAAACCTTTAGTAACTCTTTTTCTCATTAGTGCTTGTCCTGAGGCTCTCAAAATGAGTGGGATTATTTGAGGCACGGCTATTCATCTTTGTACATGTGCATGAGCAAGTAGCAAAGGAAAGAGCATGTGGAAAAAGCTGCTATTTGCTGCTTTTTTTTTAAAGTCAAAGGGGAGGAGTGGTGTGAGATTGTGTGTGGTTTTTAATGTGACTTTTTAAATGTAGTTTTATTAAAAAAGCTCAGGTGGTCTTTAGCTTAAAGGGGATTTTGATGCCTTTCCTCGGAGAAAGGGGAGGCAGAACTTGAATCAGACATTGTCTCCTGTAGCAGCAGAATACAGGTTTGCTTGTTATCCAAACTTGTGAGCACAATGCTGAGGACTGTGTCTGGGAGGGTTGAAAGTGCCAGGTTTCAATGCTCCTTTTCAGAGTAGATTTGCCTGTTAAAGTTGAAATGGCGTTGCCTTGAAAACGCCAACTCGTGCTTGCAGCTTTCAGCGGAAGCCTTGCTGTGCCAACAGCCACTGGCACCTTTGCTCTGTTGGGACTCAGCTGGTGCCAAACCATGGGGCCCTGGTGTGCTGGTGCTGGGGGGTTTGGGTGTTCTGCCAGAGCAGAGGTCTTCTCTGTGCTTATCCTGGCTGTACCACGCACATATGGATAGCATAATGTGGTAACCTGGGGCAGAGTTGTAGGAAAGACCTGATGTCTGGTGTTTTCTGTTTGGACTTTTTTTTTCCTGTGTCTGTTTCAGGCACTACAGAATATCTGTTAACCCTCTCCTTCCTCTGGCTGTTGTCCGTGCATGGTCTGTTGAGGTTATTAGCTCCTGGGAGCTTTGCTCCTGAGCAAGTGGAGACTGTTACATTCCTGTTTTTCAAGACAAGGTTTACCACCATATACCATAAAAGCTGATGGTGTTTGGTCTCTTCTTGAGAGCCAGGCTTTACCCTGCCTAAAAATGGTCCCCAGGATTGATGTTTTCAGTCATCTAATGTTAGCACAGTCATAAAACTGTGCCTTGCATGTCTCTGTAGCCAAACTGGCACTGCATGAAGACTAACACTAGTGTCCTCTGACAGCATGCAGCCCATCTGTCTCCTCTTAGCAAATCCCTGTGGAAACAAGGTGTAAAGTCAAGCTCAGACCTTGTCTCGGAGGGTGACCTGAGCAGAACTCCCCTTACTCATGGCAGCTCTGGATTTCCTCCCCTGTCTCTTAGCACTGACTGTGTAATTAGGTACTTAATCACAGAAAGGTAAATACAGCAGAGAACTGGAGAGCCCTGATGAATCCAGGCTGTGTTAATGTTGTTAACTGTGATCTCATTCTCCAAGTACAAGTCACCCACTGTGGATTTGGAAGAGGTGAATACACACAGTCCATTTATGCCTTGTAGTGCCACGTTTGGATATGAGAGGCTGCAGGAAAGCCCAGTAAAATAAGCCATTTGCCACCATTTAGTACAGTAAAATGGTTAAGCTTGTAATTGATATCTCTGTTGCAGGCTGGGGGTGCAAAAGAGGGAATGATTACTCACTTTAACACTTTTTAACTCTCCACAATGCACTCTGGAATGCACGGGAGTGCAGAGCTGAGTGTGGTCAGTGCGGAAGCCAATCCCTGGGACCAGTGTCTCCTTCAGATCCAGGTCTTTATAGGACACTGCTTTGGTGGGCACTGTGCTGCCTTCTGCCAAGTGTGACACACCTCAGATGTGCAAGGGAGGAGGGAAATCTGAATTTCAGTCTGTCCTCAAAGTCACATGGAAGCAGAGGAAAGATTGATACAAGTTAATTAGGAAGCAGAAGGAAAATAAGTCTCTGGGGATATTTCTGGTAAAAAGGAAGTAGTGGAGTTCTGGTAAAAAGGAATAGTTCTATTGAAACATTAATTGGTTGGGTCTTTAGGGACAGCCTCTTCCCTTCTGTGTTTTCTGTGTCTTGAACCACTTCTGGGAAGTAATATTTTGTTCATATTTAAAATCCTGCAGGTCATGTGTGAGTTACTCATTACTCAGGTTATTCTCTGACAAAATCTGGGCCCCTTTTGTTCCTCCAGTCCCTGCTGCATGACAGCTTCCTTCAGCATCAGTGGCAAAGGCTGGGATCTCTAGGGCTCTCATACTGTGAGGGAGAGGGAAGTGTTGGATGAGAATGAAGGAGGTTTTATTTTGGGAAATGTGTCCAAAAGTCTCACAGCCCGTGGTCTCCATCCCCGGGTGCCTCAGCAGCTTTGGCTCTGGTTTGAAGCTGGAGAGATAAAACCCCTGAATCTCATGGGTGATGTTGAGAAACGCTGCAGGTGCATCTTTTGGATGCAGAAGGAGCTTCTGGTGGATAAACAGGAGATGAGGAATCCTGTGGGTCTGGATGAGAAGCTGGGTTTCGTTTGTGTGACGAGCGAGGGATTTGTAGCACTGTCAACCCCCCGTCTTCTGAAAGCACCACTTGGGACCTCAGACATTGCAAAGCTGACTTTAAAACCATATTTTGTTCAAAACCCCATAATTTCTTTTTCCTTGCTTTCTGCTTATTTAATACTTCAAAGTGCATGTGGAAACTTGTCTTTTAAGCTTTTTCTTTCCCCGTGAGTGTTTGGCTGGTACAATGGAAAGACATAAGAGAGGTCTAAGCAAACTGTTTAACCACAGTATTGGTGTTCAAGGATCAGCTGGAGTGACATCTCCTGGGAATAATGGAGTTTAGCTGGTGTGTGCCTTGGGGTTTGAGGGGTGGGCAAGGTGCTCATATAAAGGCCCTTCTAATACTATTTTTAAGAGGAAGGCTGGAAATGAGCTTTTTTGCTAAATGAAAGGGAGCATTTCTCATTCGCATGATTCCCAGAGCTGGGGCATTTGGGAACATACTAAGCATAATGATTTTGCTGGTGGATATAATTGTACAAATTAGCAATGCTTTTCTGAGATCTCACGTTATTTGAAGATAAGCTCTGCCCTCTACCAGCCTGAGGCCTGTGCAAATGCAGCTCATTAACCAGAGCTGGTGACCAGAGGGATATGTTGGGCTGGATATGAGTTAAATGTGTCCTCAACACTCATTACGTTATGTCAGGGTGAATTTCCCCTGCTCAGCCTCTGCACAGGATATTACCAAAGTCCATTATTTACACAGCAGGCTGAGAAAACCTGGTGGATGTTGTCATAGCTCCAGTGAAAATAATTTTACCCCAAGGAGCCACTAACGTCGTATTTCTGGCCAAACACATGCTTTGAGCAAGAGAAAAGACGCAGTTCTGAGTGTGGTTATTGCAGATGTTCACAGCAGATCAGATGCCAGAGAATGTTTCACAAGGCTTGGTCTCCTCACTCCTGCAGTCCTTGCAGGCAAGAAACCCAGAGCCCAATGGAAAGTGTGAACATAGTAAATAATATTTTTTGAGCTCCCAGGCTTGCTGGTGAGCAGCAGGAACTCTCACAGGAACACGTGGCGTCCAAAGCAGGCTTGGTCTGGGCAAGCTTGTCGTGCTGCAACTTGCCCCTTGTGCATTCAGGGAGAATTTATCCAGGTTTAGAGCTACGTTTTCTCCTGACATAACTCCATGGATGCCTACAACAGGTTCTGACTTGAAAGTGTTGTGTCCGTGGTCAGAATCAGAGACTCCATCTGCAGATGTGACGTGTCTGTGTATTGTTTTGGCACTTTGTATTAGCACACACTTCCATGTAAGGCCTGGGGCAGAGGGGATCCCTTCCTGGGGACTCCGCCACCAAACTCGTGGGAGGATTATTAATGCTGAGATTTGCAGTATTGTGTTAGAACTTCAAAGGGAGGCGTTTCTGCTGGGGTTGGAGATGAGCCAGAAGAGCAGTGCAACACCAAGACATCCCCTTTTTGAACGCTCTCTTGATCTGAATCTGCATTCAGTGAAGCATTGATTCATTGCATGTTTCTTTGAAGGCAGCAGAAGGCTAAAAATTGGCCAAGAAAATGCGTTTTCCCACTTTTACCTGTTCTTGACCAATTTAAGACTGAGAGAACACTGGATTGGGGTAATTCCTCTGGTCCCATGTTTGCCCTGTGCTGTATGTCTGCGTGGAGCTGCAGATGGGTTTGCAGCTCATAAAACAGAAGAGTTTGAGGAACAAACGCTGGGGTTTTTTCTGGTGATTCCTGGTGGTAGCATGCTGTTCAACGTACAAGAGGGGCTGTGTTAGAGGGTAGCTGAACTCGCCTGAAATTCTGTGGCTCATGCTCTTTGCTTGGTCTGATTTTTGAAGGCAGCATGTTGCCCTGTGACATTGAGAGTCTGAAGCTGGTTGTTCAGCCTCTGCTTCTGCTGTGTTCTCTCTTTTTTGTCTTTTTCTTTATGGGCCCTGCATGCTAATGTTAGCAAGACAGTATTGATCTCTTCAGAAGAACACATTAATTTTGCATTTGCCTATCAGTCAGCTGTGCGTGGGTGGTGATAATCCCTGTTAGTCTTTGGACTCGCTTTTCAAATGTCAGTCTGTGCAATCAGTGCTATTGCACTGCTTAGAAACAGCTTTTTTAGACACAACTTTAACTTTGGTTTCTGCACCAATTCTGGGAATTGTATTTTGCAGCCTCAGTGGGGTCAGACTGAGATGATCTCCCTAGCTGTGGTGGGGGCAGCATCTTCCCTGTTTCTCAAGAACATTGTTCCTCCAGGCTCTCCAGTCAGTTGGTATTGCTCTTCTGGGAATACCTCTGGCTGTCCTTTAGCCTCCTGGAAGGGGAAAGGACCTGCCTGGTGCATGTTTAGGCGGCAGCTTTGGTGCTGCTCCTGGGCTTCAGGTGCTCAATCATACTCGTGGAAAAAACAAGTAGCTTTTGTTATGGGAACATTCAAGCTCTTTCTTAAGGCTCCCTGAAAGCAGTGGACTGCTGGCTTAGACCAGGGTTGAGAACATACAATAGGCTTGTGGTCTTTAGTTCAGGATTGAAAGGAAGTTATTTTGATGGTGAAATTGCTGGATCTGATGGGCTCTCCTTGGCTGTGCCTGCTGGGAAGGGTCTGATGCTGTCAGTGGGACAAGGGACACTGCCCCAGGCTTTGTATGCTTTGAAGATCCTCTTCTGGCCCTGCAGCACCTCAGATCTAGGTCCACAATGGTGGTACCTCATGAGGGTGATCCATGGCTGCCTGCTTACCTATTTCCATTTGGAAGTTTCCCCATCCATTGGGCAGCCTGGTCTTGTGGCCAGAGCAGCCCTGCCAGAAGTTCTTGGGTAACCCTGGGGAAACTCCTTCCTCCGTCTGTGTCCCTCTCCCTGTGTTGTGCAATTCCTTCTGTCTGTCTTTTGGTCCGTAGATGGAAAGTTTTAGTGAAAGTATTCAACTTTGGGTTTCAGGAAAGGAGTTGAACAGCTTCTGGAATAGTTATTGTGTTCTGACCTTAGGAGAAGGAGGCACAAATTGTGGTTGGCACTGTGTAGGAGTGGTTCTGCTCATGGGGCACTGACACAGGCTTTGCCTGAGGGATTTCTAGTCACAGGATGCAAGTTCTTGACTGGTTGCACATTTGAGGCAGAAAATAGTCTTACCAATTGCATACAAAGCTGATGCTTCCCCTCATAACTCAATTTTCAGTCATGTAAGGGCAAAGTGCCTCGTTTTTGTCCCAGACAAATGTGCTCTAGAATCTTCCTTTCCCAACCCAAATGAATAGAGGCTTGCAAAAATAAAATCCTTGGAAATCTCAGCTTTGGCCATGTATTACTGAGCAGGATGCTGGCAGGAATGTCCATAGCATTAGGATGTGGTTTGTGTGGTCTGTTATCAGAGGTGACTCTTGGGGAAATGCTGGCTTTTAGGTTTTCTGCTCTTGGTTTGCAACTATAAGCTTTTTTTCCTTCTTTTCTAGTTCTCATGCTGTCTGTTGCAGGTGGGAAATTGCTCTTGGGAAAGCAAAAGCAGGTGTTCTCTTGGATGTAGGTGTGAGAGCAGTATGGTACCTTGGAAATGTTATGATTTGTAACCAGCCTGCATTTCACAGGCAAACATCTCGGATCAGCGTGATCAGTCCTGTAGCTGTCTGTGTGCCAATTTTACCTTCAGGGAACGGCTGTCCTTTTTAATGATTCATTAGCTTTATCAAACTGCATCCCGTGGATACAGCTGGCTGGGGTGGATGGGGGAGGGCGAGGATTGCACTGAGCTGGGAGTGCAAGGGAAAACTGGAGTGCCAGGGAGGAGAGGGTGTGGGGTGAGAGAGGGGCTGACTTCAGCTACGCTCTGGGCATGGGTTTGGTGTGGTACTGTTGAAATGTGTAGCTTTAGGTGGGAGCAGCTGAGCAGGACCTTTAGGGGATACGAGGGATGCCCCTCATCCTTCAGGGCTGCTCCCAGGGCTCTGGTGAGTGGGAGAACTCTGCACCACAGCAGACTCGGTGCCTGAGCAGCCTTAAAGCCAAAGCAAAGAGGAAGGTCCTGTTCACACACCAGCACAGGGGTGTGCCCACACTTCCCTCCTTTAATTTGCTGCCTGGGCTCCTCCCTCTGGAAACCTCTGGATCCTATCCTTGTGCTGACTCCAACCCTGTTGCCTCTCAGATGTTTTATGTCCTCTGAATAAGGGCTTGGGTTTTGGCTTATTTTATCCTTTTTTTTTTTTTAATTTCCTTTAAAAGATTATTTTATTTTTTTTTAATGATTGTATTTCCCCGTTGTTTCCCTCCTGCATGTTGACCTCGTACCCACTGTAGGCATGACGGCTATTCTGATGTCAGCCGCCGGACTCCCCGTGCACCTCACCCGTGTGCCGCAAGCTGCCAGCACCCATAGAGCCACTAAAAAACACAGCTCAGTTAAGGAGGGGAGGAAAGTGTCCAAGAAAGGTAGTTCCTGCTCAAACTCTGATATATATTTGCTTCCATCTCCTTCTCTTTATCTCTCTGCGCTCCTTCCTTTCCTCTCGTCTCTCCCTCCACCCTCTCGGCTCTTCTGATTTGACTGATGGTGTTCGTCCCACCGAGGGGAGAAGCAGGACACGTCTCCCCTGACCTGCACCGCCTCTGACAGGCTGTGAAATAAGATGAGAAAGTAGATGTGGTCCTGTGGTAGGTCTGCTTGTTTCCATCCATAATTAAAGCTGGAGCAGCTCTGTCATCTGTGCGTGTCAGACTGCCTCGTGCTCCTGCTGCACCCTCTTGGGCAACCCTGCGTGTCCACATACCAGGACCTTCTGAGTCGGTGGAACAACTCTGGGAGCTCAGGGACCATCAAGGAGAGCCTTGAATCCACACGTGCTCTGAAGAGAAGGTTTGCTTGTGAGCCATGCTCGTCATGATTGAGTCATGGGATGACAAGGATCTGCCAAACCAGCAGGCCCCTGAGTCATGCAGGGCTTTCTAGGTCAAATTGCAGGGGATTTATTCTCTTCACTTCTTGTCTGGAATGGAAGGGCGTAGAGTGCTCTCAGGTGGATGTGCCGTGGCAAGAAGGGATGGGTTGCCTTGGCTCTTGCGCTGAGCTGAGCCACCTCCAGGGTAGGGCCTTCATTTCTCCTCTTATCTCACTGGTATCCCTCACCTTTGCAGAGCCTGTGGGCTCCCAGTTTAGAGCCTGGATTCCATCTGTGTGTAGCAGCCCTAGGACTCTGGAGGGGTAGGTGTGAATCCAGCCTGGTGTAGCTGTAGAGGTTGTTTGCCAACCTTGGCACAGGTGTGTCAACCACCACCAAACCTACGGTGTGTCCCCCCCTTTGGATTAGCAAAAGGGGGGGACTAGAGGTGGGAAGTGTTCAACATTTGTATGAGATGCTTATATTTAAGAAAGGGAAGAGCCCAGAGGTGGAGGGGAAGAGGCATCTGCTTGTATGGGGAGTGTACCAGTACATTTTTCTCTCTCCTTGGAGTCCATGAAGTCCAAAGCTGTGTGAAGGAGGCAGGAAGGAAAATAGAAATTAAATGAGGAGGGAGGTATTTTGTGGAAATACATTATGGAGGGAGCTGCAAGAAGGAGGGAGAGAGCAAATGTGGAGTAGGATGTGTGATGGAGGGGGAGGGGAAAGCAGGGGCGGCAGGAGAAGCAGTGAAGAACAGGAGGAGCGAAGGAAAATGGGAGGTGAAGGCGAAGAGCCGAGTGGAGGTGGGTGACAGAGGGGCTGGATAAGGATCTCGCTCCATGGAGCCAGCTGGCAAGGTGGTGGGATAACGTGGCTCCTGGTGCTCCACTCCTGGCACGGGCAGCATCCAAGCAGCCCTCCACAGCCACAGATGAGGTCTGAGTGGTGGGAATGCTCTGGAAACAGCGCTGAAATGGAGCTGTGAGAGGCCAGGCCCTCGCATAGAGGAGCCCAAAAAACCAAGGGCTGGGCCTGCATTGGTGTTGGTCACCTGCTGCTGGTTAGTGACAGGAGATGGCTGTATTTAGGGCACGATGTGGCCACAGACACACAGCCCTGCTACTCTGCAGCCTGGATGGTTTCTCCTCCGTGGAGTCTCTTGGTCCTGAGCACTGCACCACTCACAGCATCCAGCCCTCCCTGGCAGGAGGGGATTTGGGTGCAAACAGCCACGATGCTGTAAGGGATGTTAACAGGAGGATGTGTCTTGTGACTTGGGAGTGGTGTGGGGAAAGCAGCAATGCAGAGCATGGAACAGGGAGCAAGGGGGATGGGATGTGGGCTGGGGGTGAGAGCAACACACACCATGTTGGGTGTGTGCCAAGAAGCAGAGGGGTGGCTGTAGCTGTGCTGGGTGTTTTGCACCCCCTCAGCATCTCCTCTGCCATGAGATGCCAGTTCTTCAGTGCTGGGGGCAGCACTGGGAGCACCCCTGTGTGCCTGCAGGGCTGTCCTTGGCCAAAGGCTGTGCTGGGGCAGTGCTGGCCCCAGGCCAGGCTGCCACCTCCCTGCCAACTCTCCAATGCCACCTGCTGGGGCTGGGACACCTCCAGAGAAGCAGAGGGGACACCAGCAGGAGGAATGGAATGGGGAAAAGGCATCAAGGAGCTCCTTTTCCCATCTGGCATGGCAGGACTTGCCCCAGCCATCCTTGTGCTGCAAGAGGAGACTTCCAGCTCGGTCCTTTCCCACACTGACCCATGAGAAGGTGGACTTTTCAGTGTTTTAGGTTGTTAAAATCCCTCTCTTGTTTTGGAAAGCAGGATCTCCTTTTGCTGGGGAGAACAAGTTGTGCTTGTACAACACCCCTCAGGGCTTAGAACATTGTTCTGCAGTGCAGGTCCTGAGCCTGACTTTTGGCCAGGCTGTTCTCTTTGCCTTGACAGACCCTGAAGCAGCCAACAGGCAGAGATGGGCCTGTTTTGTGCCCTGAATTTGTGCATCGTGTGTCCTTTCCCACACCCCTCTAGGATTTCCCATCTCAAGCAAGAGCTGTGCATCCAGGAGTGGGCCCAGCAGTGTACTAAGTACAACCAGCTGGTGGTGGGTGCAGTGTGCCTCTCCTGAGCCTCTTCTCCCTCCCTCCTGCTGCTGCCAATCCAGGTCCCACCTGGGTTGAGGTAGTGAGGATGGAATTGCAGCCAGATATAGCTGGGGTGTGTTAAACAGAGGCGCTAATTAGTCAGGGCTCATTAGCGCTGTTCCGGCAGGGATGTGTCTGGCACAGACACGTGCTGTGGGTCTCGGGGAAGCCGTAGTCTCCAGGCAGGCTCTGTGTTATCCTGGCACACAGCCTGGCAGCGTCTGCCATCCTCATGGATCGACCTTCCCGCCGGCTGGCACCGCGCTGCGCTTCCTCGGGATGCTGCAGCCGCTGCCTCGTGCCAGCCTCGCTGACTGGGGCCTCACTGCTGTCAGTGACTTGTCTTGCTGTGTCCAGGCACTGCTTGGCCATGGAGCTGGACACCACAGGGCTCCCCAGACCTCACAGGGACCTCCAGGGGGCTGCGGCGAGGAGGTGTTGGCTTGGGCTTGCTCTGCTACTTGTTACCCTCTGGGATGGTGGGCTCACCACCCACTTCCACCTGGTGAGGGGTTTGCCCTGCACATCCATCCTCCCTAGAGCAGGCAGGCACCTGTGGAGTGCTGCTGTAAGGAGGGAAAGGAGATGAGATTGTTTATTCTTCCCTGCCAAGCAAGGAGATTAATCAGTGCTGACTCTGATTGCTCCCCATATGTCTGTCTGTCTGCAGCTGGGTCTGTGGACTGTGCAAGTGCCTGTGCCTCAGAGTTGAGGGAGCTCACTGTTCCCCTGGGGAAGGAAACAGGCTGCAAGAACAGGGGTGCTCTGACCAGAGCAGCCTGGTCATGGGGTTATCCTGCTGAAATACTGAATGTGGAGAAACCTGTTTTTAGCACCAAACTCCTCTCACCTTGCTGATTTCTGGACAGCCCTTTCAGGGGTTGAGGCTGGTAGATCCAGCCTTTGCAAGTGCAGGGAACAGAGATGATGAGAGCTGTGTGACTGTCCATGACAATAACTAGAAACAACCCGTGTCTGGCCTGCAGAGGGTATCAAAAAAAAGCCTACTGGAAACCATATGGTTCGTTTTGGGATACAGAAGGAGACATGTTGCTGCTGCAAGCATTTGGTTGCCGAGCAAGGATTCAAAACACATCTGTTAAACGTTGCCCATGGAAAGCCCTTGCTTCAGCAAGCAGCTTATTATCTACAGGGAGGAAGGGGAAGCATTGGAAACAATTTGATATTCCTCTCTTTGTAAATGAAAGAATGGTAAACATTCTTTGGCATCCCGGATAAATCACAGCACTCGGCCAGCTGGTGATAAACAGCATCAGTCGATCCTGCTATTGCATTTCCAATCCTCTATTGAATCCAAGAAACTCTGGGGACTGAACAGGCGTTGATGATCCCAAGGGATGGCTGGAACAAAGATTCGGAGGCAAACACTTGTATGGAGCAAAGTGTCCCGTAAGGAAGTGATTCATGTGTGGGAGCAGACGTGGCTCGTGCCGTGGTCCCAGCTGCCTCCTGGCTCCCCCCCCCCGCTGCTGGGATGTGCCTGGACAGACGTGCTGGTCTGTCCAAGGAAGAGCCTCTCTTTGGAGGCAAGGCAGGCTGTGTGGGCTTTGCTACCCCTGCTGTAAACCAAGCTGTCAGCATCACAAGGCTTCTGTGGGACTGGACATTCAAATCCTCGCAGCTGGGGACAAATTTTTCTAAAGCATCTTCCGCTCTCCGGGTAGTCTTGGTGGCTGTAAATGCACCAGAGCATTGTCACAGCAAAGTGACAGGAACAGATTGGGAATGCCACTGCAAATCCATGAGACATGGGTTTCCTAAGGGTGGCTGAGGGCTGCCTCGCTCTCTTCGGCCTGCCTGATTGTCCCAGCTCCATCCTAATGCCAGCTGGTGAGGTGGGTAATGCCATTTGCTTTGCTCAAAATCCCTGCTCTACCCCAAAACCTTTCCTGCACCAGAGTTTTGTCTCCTTTCATTGATTTCATTTGAATGAGACTGGCCAGTTCTTGGGTGAGTTGTCTGTTTCTCTGAGCTGCTACAGAGAAGGAAGGTCACCAGGGGCTGCAAGGGGAGAGCATCCCCCACCACCCTGAATGAGGTGAACTGCTCTGAAGCTGCTCAGGTGTGTGCAGGTGGGAGCAGGTGAGCTGGGGCGTTCTGCCAAGGGCCAGGCAGGTGTTGCTGTTGCTGTAACACGCCCTCTCCCCGCTCACTTCCCTCGCTGTCTTCACCTTGTCTGTGCATCTTTTTGGCACTGCTTCCTGCAGCCCAAAGCCAGAGGACACACGAAGGTCACCTCAGGAAGAGACACCTGGAAAATGCAGGTCAGATGGAGAAGGACTTGGTGGTCAGCCTGGCAGGCAGCACAGAATCCTCAGGGATGAGAACACAGTGGTCATCATGGAAGTGGATGGAGTAAGCATGGGTAGCAGTAGTCCTGCTCACAGAGTCCTTTCCAAAACCTGCAGAAACGGAGATCTCCATCTCCCACATGATCACGAAGCCCTGCTCTGCATGAGATGTCAGGCATCTCTCCTGCCTAGCACTGACCCTTGGAGCGAGCATCCCTTCACCTCCTGGGCTCCTTTTCTTGCTCTGTGTGCTCAGTCATCCCTTCCTCCTGCTACTGCTGCCAGAAATCACGTGTTCCAGGAATGGCCAGGAATCCCCCTCTGAAAATAACTCATCTTACCAACTGTATTTTTGTTAGAAGAGTCCAGCTCCCAGTTCATCTATCTTCCTTAGCCAAAAGATGTTCTGCCCATGTTATTGCTCTACCTTGCTTTCTTCTGTGGCATTCTAGGGAATGAGGGGCTTCTACCTGGTAGAGGATCTGTGCCATCCAGGCCTTTGCATGTTTAGCAACACCCAAGTGGATGGGGGAGAGCTGAAGATTTGTGTTGTGCAGGTACAGCCACGTCTCCTGCCCTCAGCTGTTGCACATCGTGAGATACTCTGTGTCCCCCTGGGAGTGTGGAGTTGGGAGCAGCAGTGCTGTCTGTGCTAAAGGATCTGTCTGGCCAGGATGGAGAACGGAGAAGAAAGAACTACTGCAGGCAGGAGGGAGAATGGAGAAGGAAGAGCTATGCCTTGGCTGTCCCCTCAGATTTGGATAAGGAAGGAAGGACAAGATTCCCCCAAGCCAAGTGACCAGTCTCTCTCTTTGCCTCCTGCCAGGTGGACTCCTAACATCACTTGCACAAATGTTCTCTCTCTCAGGCTGGTGGAAGAGCTTGGCAGCCCCTGTGACAGGCCTGATGACGGGTAAGGAGCTCATCTCCTCTCCCAGGGCCAGGTGCCACACAGAGGCATGGGATGCTCCCTGGCTTAAGCCAAGTTTTCTGGGCAGCTCCAGGAGGATGGGCTTGGTGGTAACTTGCTCTGGGTGTTGTGTGATGTTTGTTGCTTCATCCCATAATGCTTCTGGGAGGACCAGGTTTGTGGGCTGGTTGGGTGCCCGTGCCTGGATGGATGGGATCAGGGACTATATGTGGGAAGATGCAAAGATTATGTGTCATGTGCTGCAAGTTAAAAAAAACGTTTTTTTAATATGCTTGGGTGACTTGCACTGTGTCTTGCTGGGTATGAGTACGTGGAAACTCAGGAGAAGGGCCACTGTTTCATGTTAAGGATGTGAAGCTTGTTCTGCCATACTCAAAACAGGACCTGAAGCTTGGTGTGTGTTGCTGGGTGTCCTTGTTGGGCACCAGCTGGGGTGATGTGGGAATGCCTTTTCTCTTTTGACAACACAGACTGTGTGATCCTCTATCCTGCCGAGACCATTGAGTTTGATCCCAGCTGGCTTCTGGTATGCACAGAAAGCCCAGCTGGGAGCTGCCTGGCATCACCTGGGGAGAACTGGAGCACAGCAGCTACAGGAGACCCCTGGGTGTACGGCACAGGGGGTGCCAACTGCAATGGTCACAGTCCTGGTGGGAGCCATTGCTGATAGCAAAGCCTTTGTGGGGCTCGTAGGGATCAGTTGGAGCAGCCTCTTCTCCCCCTCTAACCCTAACCTTTCTCCTTGGCATCCTGGCCGGTGGCCTGCTTGTCTCCCTTCTCTCTAGCTCACCCCACATGTACTGGTCATACTGCACCGTGTTTGATTTCTCCTCTTTCTCATCTCTCTCCTTGTGCAGCCACACCAACAGAGCCAGAAGCAGTAGTGAAGAGGTACCTGGAAGAGCTGAAGGGCATTCCTGCTGATGAGGTGAGAGAGCAGTGAGGCAACTCCAGCTTGCCCAGGGTTCACTGGGGTGTCATGAAAACCACAGTGTTGCCTGAGGACCATCCTTCCTTTGGCATCCTGTGTGGTAGATAGTGCTGCTTGCAGTGGCACTGCTGATGTGAGGTAGAGAGGCCTCAGCGCTGCCTGGAGGCCACATCTGACAACAGGTCCTTGTCAGAAGACTGTGACAGAGAAAGCACAATGTGGGTTGAATAGCTCAGCCTGACAGTGCCTCCCCACTTCCCGTGGAGCTGGCTGGATTTGGTCTCTCAGTGCTCAGAGGTTTGGTTTTGATCTCTCAGTGCTCAGAGGTTAAAACTAGAGATCACACCCTGCACTGGAGCTGCTTTGCAGAGAAGCAGGACAGCCATACCCAATTCCCACTCATCTACTGTGACTGATGGCAGCTCTCCACCTCCTGGGCAACGCAGGAAGTGGAGTGGGGCGATACCAACCAGATAAGGAAACCTGTCTCTGTGCCCATAAACCTCAAAGGGAGGGATTAAACCAGAAGGCAGATCTTCCTGAAGCATCTCCTTGATGGCTTCCCTGGTGGGTCAGTCCTTGGGATCAGCCTGTGTTCACGGGTGGTGGTTTCTCCTCCAGGACTGCATCATCTGCATGGAGAAGCTTTCCTCGCCCTCTGGCTACAGTGACATGTGTGAGTCCAGCACCATCAGGCCAGAGGCTGTTGGTCGCCTGAGGAGCTGCCAGCACTCCTTCCACATGCTCTGCATGCTGGCCATGTACTCCAACGGGAACAAGGTACCCAGCTGGCCCATCCCCACCAGGTCCCCTGCACCCAAGTCAGTGGGCTGTAGAGCTCTGATCCTGGCTTCTCTCTCCTGGCAGGATGGCAGTTTGCAGTGTCCCTCCTGTAAAACCATCTACGGGGAGAAAACCGGGACCCAGCCCAAAGGGAAGATGGAAGTCTCCACTTTCCCCCAGTCCCTCCCTGGCCACAAGGACTGTGGGACGATCCAGATTGTGTATCACATCAGCAGAGGCATCCAGGTGAGTGCACAGTGGGCTGACGGATAGCACAGGTTGTGAGAGCCTCCCAGAAAAGTTTTGGGATGCAGTACAGTGCCTGCTGGCAGCCCATCACTGAGCAGCCTACCATGCCTGCAACCAGCAGCTGCACCACCTGTTCTTCAGTGTGTATGGGTCTCCTCCATCAGAGATTTTTTCTGAGCAGCCCCAGAGTTTACAGCAGCTCTTCACCTGCAGTAAGGAACTAATGTCTGCCTGAAACAGGCTCACAAGGTGGGAGCGAACCCGATGTGTGGTTTCACAGCCCGCGCTGGTTTCAGTGGTGGCAGTGAGCTTGCAAAGGTTTGAGCTATGTGGGTTTTTTTAAAAGGTGTCAGCAGAGCACGTGGAAAAAGCTGTGGTTTGAGGCTGTCTCCCACCAGAATTTAATTAGATTTTAGAAGATCTGGCTTTGTATCCCAGCATGAGACTGCTCTTGGAGGACCTGTGATACTCACATGTCCAATAAGAACAAGTCAGATACCTTGTGCTCATCAGCTGCCTTTTACGTGGAGGAGCTGGTTTGAGATGTGTCAAATCCTGCTGCTGAGGAATTGCCCAACTCCTGTGAAGATGGGTGTGTCCATGCCAGGTATGTCTCATCCCTTGCAGGGCCCTGAGCACCCCAACCCTGGGATGCCATACACGGCCAGAGGCTTTCCTCGCTATTGTTACCTACCAGACAACGAGAAGGGCAGAAAGGTAAGACATTGTACCCTGATAACATCACCCTTCTCGTGTTATTTCGTGGCACTGAGCTTGTCAAGCTTCTGGCAGGCTGTTTTCATGGCTCAAGTCTCCTACCTTTTGGTTTTCCTTTTCCCCTCTAGGTCCTGGAGCTCCTGAAGGTGGCCTGGAAGAGACGCCTGATTTTCACAGTGGGCACCTCCAACACCACTGGCGAGAGCAACACGGTGGTGTGGAACGAGATCCACCACAAGACTGAGATGGACTCAAACCTGAGTGGCCATGGCTACCCTGACCCCAACTACCTGGACAATGTGCTGGCAGAGCTGGCTGCCCAGGGGGTCACTGAGGACTGCTTGGGACAGTGAGCCGTGGGGGCCGGGCTGTGCCGTGCACACCTCGGGGGCCCACCTAGTGCACTTATTCCTGATGCCTTAAGTTCCTGTGTCTGGCCACCCGGCACACTGAGCAATAACAGTTCCGTGGGAGCCCCGCCTGCTCTTCACGTTTTTGGGGGAAGGGAAGGATATTTTTGTAGAAGCTGCGTTTGTGTCTCTGGGTGGGATTGATGGTCACGGCCGGGAGCAGCTGGGACAGCAGTCCTGAGGTGACAGGTCCCCTGGGGAAGGCAGGACCTTCCTCTGGTAATGCCTGGGGACAGGATGGGGAGATGGGAGTGCCTTGCTCCCACTAAACCACCTGGAAAGCAAATGGGGGCCTCCCTTTGGTGAACAGCAGCTCCCTGAGGCACCTCTTGCCTCCCTCCTGCCCTGTATCTCTGCTCAGTCCCAATAAACTCTTCATTTCCACAACCAGTCCCTGGCTCTGCCTTCCTGCTGCCTCAGGGCTTGGGATACCTCACCTTTAGTGACCCTCTCTGGGGGAGTACCCTGGTCCATGGAGCCTCATTCCAGCCAGGACAAAGGAGGGGAAGCTCAGCTCAGCTGGAGGGACATGGATCTCGGTGGAGGCAGGACACAGAGTGCTGGTCCCAGGGTTGTTTCCAGCCTGTCGGTGCTTTGACTGCTGCATCCTGGTGGTCTGTGGCTGTGGTGTCAGCAGAGATGAGCCATCACTGCCCACCCGGCACAAAGTTGCAGCCCCCTGCTCTTGCCATGAGCTGTCGGCCTCACTCCTCTCCTCCCCAACCCTTCTGGCAGACCCTGTCCCTCTTTTCTCCTTCTCTCAGGTGCAACGGCAGCAATTTGGGGCTGTTTGTGCACGGCGAAGCCTCTGCAGGGAGGAGCTGCTGTGCTTTGTGCTGCTGCTGCAGGGATACTGGTGCCACCAGCTGGTGACAGTCACCTTCCTCCCGCGGTGATGGCAGCCAGCCCAGGTGCCAGCAGTGATGCTCTCCAGCTGGGAGGACGCTCCTGGTAACCCCTAGCACCTTGCAAGTGGGGTACTGCCCCAGTCCTGGTGGCCCAGGGTCCCCAGGCTGGGAGCTGATGTCTTTTGAAGAGCTTGTTTCTGGCTGTTCCCCTCCCTGTGGCAACTGGATCCAGCTGCATATTGAAACCATCCCTTTGGCGCTGGTGCCATCTGCCATTTCACCTCCTTCCTGGGAAATCTGGGATGTGGCTGGGCTTTGTGGCAGCTCTGCTTGGCATCCTCCTGGGACCAGCATGTCCTGGACCAGCAAATGGGCAGCTTTCTTCCTGCCATTATAATATGAATATTAAAGGTTTTTCAGAGCCTTTCAGGGCAGGAGCTTTCCCCAATGTCCATCTTGTGCTTGCAGGCTCTAGGGGTAAACCCTGCAACCAGCCTGTGAAATTTGGGGATGCTGCAGGAATGGCAGCTCCTTGGGAGCCACAGCTACCTGTGTGTGTGCTGCTGAGCTCTACACAAACGGGCTCTGTCTCTTCCTCTCCCACCCTGTTTGCGAAAGGGAGAGGTTTTGAGTTCAAACCCCATCTTTGTATCCCTGGATCATGTTCTCACAGCAATCAAAACAGTGACTTGAAGCGAAAATTGAGCAGAGTTCACCCAGCCCTGTACAAAGCAAGAATTTCCTGCTGAGCCTTGCCCAAGGCACCTCCAGCAGCTGCTCCAAGGTGTGAATCAGCTGCGTCTGGGCTGGTCCAGGGCTTGGGCATTGGGCTGTGAGCTGGTCAGGCTCAGCAGCTCATCCCTGCCTGTCACAGCTTTGGACATGAGGCATCTCCTAAAATCCTTGCCCTGTCTGTGCTGAGCCTGAGACCATCCCTGTGGCAGGGGGAGCCAAGGGGTGGAAAGGAGCAGAACCAGGAGCTCAGACAGTGCTGTGCAGGGAGCTGCTTTGTGCTTTCACTCCGCTGCTTCAGCCATAATGCCGTGGTGCCCACTGGAGCACAGAGAAGGAGGACAGAACCTGAAATAAGTGCTTGTTATGCTACTCAACAGCCTGACCAAAAGACTTCCGTGCTCCATCCCTGGCTGGAGCCCCGGGGAGGGTGGGGTCTCTCCCGGCCCCCCGCCGTGGTGGCTCATCTGCCGCAGGGTGGTTATTATTAGCCCAGCCGTGACCCCGCAGCTATGCTGGGTACCGGCAGCTGAAACTGTGACTCACTGTCCCCCTGCGTCACCCACTCTGCCCGTCGCCCCGCCGGGAGTGCCAGGGAGGGGTCTGGGGACGGGGGGAGAGGTGGAGGGTTGGCAGGGTCCCCAGGGTAGGTATCGCTGGGTCGGAGCGGTGAGTAAGTCAGGGATCAGAGGGAGGAGGGATGGAGGCTGCAGCTGCGCCTGTTTTTCCCCTCTGCAGCTGGACGGTGTAATCTTTGAATGCCCCATTTCCACTTAATCTGAAGGCGTTGTCACGGCCCCTTTGGAAGGGGGAGGAAATCCCCTCCCACGCAGGAGTGGGCGGCCGCTGCCCTTGGCAAACACGGGAGAAGGAGCATTCCGACCCCTTTGCGTGGGGAGTGGCGGTGGGGGGCTCCCGAGCTGTGGGGCAGCTCCCGCTCCAGGGCGCTGTTCTGGCCCCATGCAAAAGGCTTGGGGAGCCTTTCCCTAGGAAGGGGGAAGGATGGATGGGGAAATGTCAGCGTGGGGTGGCCCCAGAGCTTGGTGCTTCCGTGCCCCCGGTGCTGGGTGGGACCGTTCGCCTGATCGCTGGGGTTTGGGTGGGTTCGGGTGTGATGCTCTGGAGCGCTTCCCTGCCCGCGGGGCAGGGCTGGCTGCGCTAGAACCAGTCGGGCACGGGCCCACCCCTGGCTCCCGGTGGGCACGGGGAACCCGCAGGGAGTCGGGTCTCGGTGGGGTCAAAAGAGGTGCGGGACCTTCTGCCCAGCTGTCCCCATAGCACCAACACAGACTGTGACTCCCGCCAACCCGTCCTGGAGGCTCCGGCGCCTCCTCCGCGCCTCAGTTTCCCCTTTCACGTCACAGGCTTGTACCCTGGTTCCTCGCAGCCCTCTCCGGTGCCCGGGGGTCCTGCAGGACCGAGGGGTGACCGGGGTGGCTCATCTGTTCCCCTTGCCCGCGGGGTCCTGCCGGGCCGGCAGAGCCGGTGCAGGAATGTGGGGCTGGGAGGGTCCGGCTCCTCGGAATGGGAGGTCCCCGCTGCGGGGGCACTGGGGGCAGTTCGTCCCCTCGGCAGTGGGACGGGGTGAGCGGAGCAGAGAGGAACATCCAGCCCCAGCGGGAGGACGCCATGGAGCTGCCGTGGGTGCTGCTGGCGCTGGCTGGGACGGGCACAGCCGCGGGCCTGGGTGACTCCCTGGGGGACAGGGCACAGGGGGACGGGGGAGGAACAGGGAGGGGGTTATGTGTCTGGGCATGGCTGGGGGGGTTCCCACACCAGTGCTGTTCCCCTCCTGTTGACCCTGGTGGTACCCCGTGAGCCCCCCTGTGCCAACACCAGCGCTAGTGGGCCCTCTCACGGGTGGTCAGTCACTCGCTGAGTGGTGCAAAGCAGGGGATCCCTCGCTTACCGTCCACACTCCCCCAGCCCGGCTGCCCTACGTGCCCCGTGTGCCCCCCGTGGCACTGCTGGGAAAGGTCACTGCCACCACCTTCGCACTGGAGAGACCCTGCTGCATCTTCGACCGGCACGCCAACGCCTCGGACACTGTTTGGCTGGTGGTGGCTTTTGCCAACGGTGAGCACCCGCTGCCCTGGCACGTCTCCCCATGGCAGGGGGTGGGGGACCCTCACCACAGCCGCTCGCCCTCCATCTGTGCTGTGCAGCATCAGCCACCTTCAGGAACCCCCCATGCCGGGCTGACGTGCCCCCGTACAAGCAGCTGCCCACCACCCACTCCTACATGACCCTGGAGACAGCGGCGGCAGCCTACGCCTGCCCAGCCCCGAGCCCGGCCGTGGTGCGGGTCGGGGGTGACACGGCGTGCAAGGACCAGGGCAGGCAGGACCCCTGCAATGGGCCTCTGCCCTCCCCGGGCCCCTACAGGTAAGGCCAGAACCCCCAAATCCCAGCTCGGGTAACTCTCCACCCAGGGCATGCTCATCCCCCCAGTGTCACTCCCGTACCCACCACAGGGTGAAGTTCCTGCTGATGGGCTGCCACGGCCCCAAAGCGGAGACGCGCTGGTCTGACCCCATCCTCCTGCGCAGAGGTACCGGTGGCACTGCCATCCCCCCGTGGGTCCCCACACCTGCCTTGTTGGGGTGCTGGCATGAGGCAAAGCATAAGCCCTGTGCCATCACCCCAAAATCCAGAGGGGAGGGAAGTGATCCCTGATGCCCCCTGTATGCTCCATCTCTCTCCCTTGTGTTGCACTCTGTGTCTCCCCATATCCCTTATCCTGCCTCTTTCCAGCCCTCAGCCCAAGCACCATCGACCCCGCGCCCACGCGCCGTGGCAGTGACGTGGTGGTCATCGCCTCCCTCCTGGCCAGCCTGGGGACAGTGCTGGCCACTGCTGTGCTCGGAGCCCTGGGGTATGGGAGCTACTCAGGGGGATGTGCCTGCAGGGGCTCCAGGAGAACACCCCCGACTGGGCCTCATCGGCAAAGAGATGGAGCAAAGACGGTTTTAGGATTTAAAAAGCCTTTTTATGCTTGAACTGGGGAGGTTGACATACTTTGCAGAAGAAAGTGCCCCTTGGGGATGGTCAGCACAGGAGGGGCTGGCAGGGCCCATGGGCTCTGCTTGACGCCTCTGCATCTCTCTCTTTGCAGTGCCAAGCTGTGGGGCTCCCTGTGCCAAAGGGATTTAGGGACCAGCGCCTTCGCCCACAGATCCTACCGGACCCATCACATCCCCCCCAGCCCTGCCACAGCCCCCGCCCTCAGGCTGTCAGTGCAGCCCCCCAGGGCTGGGCTGCTTTGCCCTCCAACCCCCTGCTCCTTGCCATAGAAACATGGAGCAGTCCGTGTTGGAAGGGACCTTAAAGACCATCTCGTTTCAACCCCGCTGCCGTGGGCAGGGACCCCTCCCACTAGAAGTAAAGTGTCCTGCCCAGTAAAGTCTGACTTTACATCTCTGACTGCCTCCTCCTGGTCCTCGGCCACGCAGGGTGGGAGCTGTGAGAGCGGGGGCACCAAATGCCCTCCGGAACAACCCAGGGTCTCAGTTTGGTGGCACTTGGTGTCGGGGTGGGGGGGACACGCTGCCACCCGTGGGTTCTGTGGGGCACATCACCCCGGGCTGTCCCTCCCTGCCCCACTGCCGGGACGAGGGCTGTCGCCCACCCGTGCCACGAGCGCGGCGGTTCCCAACACGCCTCGCCGGCGGGCGCTCAAACATAACAAACGCTCCCGGGGAAACGAGCCCAACCTGTTTGCCGCGGGGCTGCGGTCGGTGCAGGAATGTGGGCGGTTGGTGTGACCACAGGCGGGTCCCACGGGGACGCGGAGCTCAACTACCCGCACTCCCGCCCTCGGCACCCAGGCGCCCACACCATGCTCCCGCTGCTCCCGCTGCTCCTCCTGCTCCTGCCCGCGGCCCACGGCGCAGGTGAGTCCGACGGCGCCATCGGGATGGACTGGGGATCCCCCTCGGCATTGCGGGGGTCCTGTGTGAGCCGCAACACACTAAAGCCTGGAGGTTTAGGGCAGCTGATGCCCTCCTTATTCTGTGTCCTATTCTGGGTGCCACCCTTAGTGTCCCTGGTGTCACTGACCATTGGCTGGCACGGTGTGGGGTCCTCTGGGGGTCACCCTTGGCAATGCAGGGGTCCCCTATGCACAGGACCCCCTGAGCCTGGAGGGGTAGGGCAGCTGATGCTCCCCCTATTCTGGCTGCCACCCTCAGTGTCGCTGGTGTCAGCGTCCTCTGGGGGTCCCGCAGGGGTGTCTCCGCCCACCCCGGGTGGGAGCATGGGGTGTCTTTGATTCCTCTTTTCACAAAACACGCGTCTGAGCCCAAAACGGGGGGTGGGAAGCGAGCAGGGGCCCCGCTGCTGAGATCAGAGTGTTCAGCTCCCTCCTCTCCCCACCCCGAGCCCCTGGGACCACGGCAGCCGGTCGGAGCCACCGGTCAGCGGCTGCAGCGGGGGCTCTGCACCCTCCGCCGCATCCCTTTGGCTTCTCCCCACAGTGGAGCATGTGGGGTACACGCCGTTCCTGACCAAGACCCCCGTGCTGGGGGGGCTGACGACCGGCTCCACCTTCGTGCTGGAGCAGCCCCGCTGCGTCTTCGACAAGTACAGCGACGCCGACATCTGGCTGGTGGTGGCTCTGGAAAAGGGTAGGTGGGGGCGGCCCAGGGCAGGGGGTGCGCAGGGCTCCCTGTGCCCCCCGGGTCCCTCCTGACCCCCCATGCCACCCCTGCAGCCGCAGCCACCTTCAACAACAGCATTGCGCCGGGGACTGCCGCGAGCGCGTTCCAGAACTTCCCTATCAGCGTCCAAGCCTACATGACCCTCAATGCCACTGTCGCCAACTACCCCTGCCCCAAACCCCCCGGGGATATCACGGTGCTGCGCGTTGGCAGCGAGACCAGCTGCACCCGGGATGTTGCGAGACCCACCTGCAATGGCCCCCTGCCCGGCCCCGGCCCCTACGTGTGAGTCTGCTCCTGGGGATGTGCCCCCTCAGGGGCTCCCGGCAGCCCTCCCGGAGAACGGGACGGTGGCCAACCTCCCTTCCCATCTCAGGGTGAAGTTCCTTGCCCTGAAGGGCTCCGAGCCCGTGGCCGAGACAGGCTGGTCACAGCCCATCATGCTGAGGACAGGTATTGCTGCTGGGGGGCTCACCCCGCAGCTGTCGGGTGGGGGACATGGGGTGGTCCTGGGGGCTCTGGGGTGATCACAGGGAGCTGAATCCTGAGCAGTGGTTTGGGGCGAGGGCCTCTGTGAGATGGGGTAACTGAGGCAGGGCAGTGGTGCGGGTCTCACGCGGGTACGGTGTGGCACTGTGTGAAGGCACATTGTGTTGGCACACACGGACACACCGTCACCCATGTGGCCCCCCCGGAGCCGCTCTGGGCTTTGCATCGCTGCATCCTGCTCCCTCCTCTCCCGCTCTCTCCCCAGCCAAGTCACCCAACAGCATCTCCACGACGGACGGAGGGTACAGTGCCGGCATGATCGCCCTCACCACCATCCTCTCCATCCTCTTCGCCATCCTCCTGGCGGGCCTGGTGGCCATGCTCGTCTTCTGGGGGTGAGTGCCACCACCACGTCCCACCCAGGAACCCAGTGATAGGTGCCGGGCACGCGGGACCGGCGCCAGAGGGTGACGCCGTCATCCTGTGGTCCCCACCCTCATCCCTCACCCCCCCCCCTTCCCTCCCCAGCTCAGACTCCTGCGGCGGCAGCAGCACCTTCAGCAAGCCGGAGGCGGTGACGGTGCGGCGGTACAACACCCACCACGTCTACGACCAGCCGGCCGCCCGGCTCTGAGCCCCCGCCGCCCCCCGGCGCCGCCCCACCTCCCCACGCCCCCCCGGGTGCCCCCACGGCATGAGCCCACTGCCGCGTGGGCACGGCCAGAGCAGCCCCGCGGGGCTGGGGCACTGGAGCGGCACATTAAAGGCTTTTCCGCGTGCTTTGTGCCCGGCCTCCGCCTCCTGTTTGTGACCCCCCACACCCCCAACCCCGGGAACGACACCTGCCAAAACCTCAGCGCCTCCCGCAGCGCCCTGGAAATCCCCGTGGCCCCGTTCCTGTGTCCCCACGCAGGGCTCTGAGCCCCATCACTGGGGGGGGGGCGGTCCGGGGGAAAGATGTGGCCCTGGATGCTCTGGAGTGGGAGATGTGTTGGCACGCTCGGTTGGGGCATCGGTGCCACCTGTGCCCACTCTGAATAGGGGAAAGTCCCCTGCGGCACAGGACAGCGAGGGGAGGCCCCCCCAGTCCTGACATTGGGGTGAGGGGCACTGGAATGTCCCATGGGGCGAGTGTAGGGAATGTTTCTCTCTTGCCCTTAACCCCACAGCAATCTCTCGCTCGCCCAAACCCAGAGGAGGGTCTCCCCCACCCAGGGTTGGCCCAACCCTTCCCAGGTGCTCTTGATGTTCCCCTGAGAGCCGTGAGACTGGTCCCCTGGGGTGCCTGATACTGCTCCAGGTGTTGTAGGGACCGATCCTGCCCAGGGGAATGAATCCCTGATCCCTCTCTCAGGGATGTGAGAGCTGATCCTGCACTGGTGGGGAGTGAGCTGGGGGAAGCTGATGCTCTGCCAGAGACTGGGAGGGACCTGATCCATCATTCCTGATCCTGCACCAGGGTGTGGGCCCCTGATACTGATGTGGGGCATGTGGGTGCCCTGATCCTGCAGCCTGGGCAGGATGAGACCCCGCTGGTGCCGGGGACACAGGACAGAGCTCACCGCGGGGTGGCTGAGCCCCTTTGCGTGGAGCCAGGGCAGGTGTGCACACACCGACACACATCACATCCATATATTAAACCCACCGTTTTTCCCCGTAGGCGCCGTGCAAAGGGCAGCATCACATTCACACCCAGCCCCGGTCACAGCGCCCTTACGGGCTGTCCTTGTCCTGCCTGGGAGGGGTGTTAGCAACCTGCCCCCCCCGCCTCCGCTGCCGGAGCCGCCCCCGTGGAGCCCAGCCAAGGGAAATCAAGCAAATCCAGCGATTAACTCCTGCGGAGAACCAGCGTGGGTGCAGCCGAAGGACGGTTCCATCCGGCAAACGCGGGTCCCCTCCGACCCGCACCCCGTCCCCCGAAATAAAACAACTGTTTCAGCTGCAAAGCAGCTTCGAGTGGCTTGGCGAGGGGTGGGGGGGGATGTCACCTCTCACGTGGGCGCTGCGGGGGTGGGACACGTGGCCCCGACCGCGTGCGGGGCTGGAGCTGCCACTCGGGATGCTGGCAGGGGACCGCACCTTGTCCCCTTGCTGTCCCTCCGTGCGGGGGAGGGAGAGGGGCAGCGCTGTAGGAACAGGGCAGCGCTGTAGGAACAGGGCAGCGCGTTCCCGGCGTGTTCCCAGAGTGTCCCCGTCGTGTCCCCACGGCGCAAATGCCAAGGACCAGCTTGGCCGGCACAGTCCTCAGCTCCAGCTTTGGGTGCGGGGCGACTCCTCGAGCCCAAGAGGGTCTTGCGGGGAGGGTGAATTCCTCCTCCCTCCGCCCGTATTTAGGGCACCAACCCCCCCCCCCCCCCCCGAAATGCCACCGGTATCTCGGCGGTGCTGCGAAAAAAGGGTAAAAAAGGTAAAAGAGCAAGAAAACGTCGGGGTTTTGGGATGCAGGGTAGCGAGGAGCAGCGCACGCTGCAGCCTCCCATGTTCGTGGGGAGGGCGAGGGTAGATCTGGTCCAGCCCAGAAGCCGCGGCCGGTGCCGGGGGGGGCCCGAGCGGGACGGGGGGAGACCGAGTGGGACCGGGAAGAACCAGGAGGAAGTGGGGGGACCGAGCGGGACCGGGAGGAACCAAGAGGGACCCGCAGGGATCGAGCGGGGGAGCCCCCGGGACCCCCGGCAGGGCAGGGAGACCCATCCCCGCCCACCGCGCCCAGGCCACGCCCAGGCCACGCCCCCTGGCCGACAGCCGATAGAACCGCCCAATGGCCGCCGCGGAAGGGTTTTTAGGCCACGCCTTTCTCCCCGCCCCCCCGCGCTGATTGGCGGGCGGCGGCGCCGGCCCGCACATGGGCGTTGTGCCGGGAGCCGCGGGTTCGAGGCCGCGCTCGGCGCCCCTCGGGCTCTGCTCGCTTCGCCTCGCCTCGGCGTGGCTCCCCTGCCCGCCCGCCATGGCCCGGCGCAGCGCCCTCTCCATCCGCATCGTGGAGGGCAGGAACCTGCCCGTCAAGGACATGTGAGTGCCCCCCGCGGGGGCAGGGAGGGGTTTGGGTTGGGGGAGCCATCCCCGGGAGGGACCACCCCCCGCTGCCCCACGAGTGCTGTGGGGTGTCCCCTCAACAGGTCCCTGTTGGGGACGCCACCCACCGGGTGTCTTTGGAGGGTCTCCCTTGCTCTGGGGGCTTGGCCAGAATGGCTTGCTGTGCCCCCAGCAGTGCATATACTTTGGGGGTTCCCTCCAGGGTGGCTTTGGGTTCCTCTTTACTTTGGGGGTTCCCTACAAGGTGGCTTTCGTTTCGCCTTTCTTTGGGTGTCCCCCCAGCACTGCATGCACTTTGGGGGTTCTCCATAGGGTTTTTTTTGAGATCCCCGTTGCTTTTTGGGAAGCCTTTGTGGTTGCTTTGCTTTGTGTGTTCCCCCCAGTGTGGCTTTGGGATCCTCCTTGCTTTGGTGGTTCCATCCAGGATGTCTGTGTGTGCCCCAGCAGTTCTCAGCGCTTTGGGGGCTTCCCTCGGGAGTCCTGGGATGTCCCCCGCGGTTCGGGGACACCCTCAGGAGCATTCCATGTTGTAGGGTGCCCTCAGCCATGCTTTAGGGTACCCCAGGCAGTGCTCCAACTTTGGGGTGCTCCCCCTGTGCTGCCGGGAGGCAGGGCTGCCCCCACCACGCGGGGATCCCCGCAGGGACCCCCGGACATGCAGCAGGACCCGGTACATCCATCCTCCCCCACAGGAGCAGGGAGTGCCCCGGTGCTGTGGCCCCTGTCCCCGCTCTGTTCCCAGCCCCGGCTCCATCCCACCATCCCACCTGGCTGCGGGCCGGGGGGCTCCGCTGGCAGTCCCTAGGTTCGGGATTTCCCTCCCAGAAAATCCCGGCGTGGTTCTTATGGCTCCGATCCTTATGGGGCGGGATGTGGGGTCAGCCTTGGGGTGGGACATCGGGACAGCACCGGGTGCCCCAAGCCACCAAGGCAGCGGGAAGCTGTTGAGGAGCGCCCGGCAGCCGGAAAACCAGCAAAAATCCCTTCAGCCGTCATGGAAAAAGAGGATAAACAAGGAAAGAAAGATGACTTTTTTTTTTTTTTCTTTTTTTAAATCCCGTGTGTCGGGGCCTGATTTTTAAATCCCTTGGCACAACTCCCTGCCGGAGCTTGACCCAGCGCGGGCAGGCTCTGGATTTCGGGAGGCTCTGGATTTGGGGAGAGCGTGCTGTGGGTAAGCCGCCGTGCCGTAGCGCCTGGAGCGGAGCTTTCCAGACCGGTGGTTTTGGGACGTGGCGTTGGGCCGGGAGGGAAACCCGAGCGCGGCCGCGGCCCCCGCCGCTGACCTTGGCCGTGTCTGGCCCCCTCCCCTCCGGACAGCGGCTCGTGGGATCCGGTTCCCTGCCCTGGCACGGGTTTTGGGATCGCTGGTTTCCTCGTGGGAATTCCCTCTGCGGGATGTCCCGGCTGCACTGGCGGGTCAGACCCTGCGTGCGACAGCCGGGGGTGATGAGGCACCCCCGGACCCCCGCGGGACCCCCGGCTCCCGCAGGATTCGGCACGGGGAGTCGCGGGAGCAGGATGTGGCCGCGGCTGTTGTGGTTTGTGGCTCCCGATGCCGCCCTGTCCCAGGGTCCGGACCCCCAGCGCGGGGCTCGCCACTGCCCGGACCGAGCTGCAGCCCGGGGTGGGCTCTGCCCTGTCCTCCCCCCGAGGTGAGCGCTGGGAAACCCTTCCCGCGTCTTCATCCCAGGAGAGGAAGGGAAATGGTCTGCTCGATTTTTTTTTTTAATGGTTTTTAATTTTTTATTTACTTTGTTATTGATTTTTTTAATTTGATTTTTATTTTGTTTGAATTTTATTTTATTGTATGGTAATAAATAATTCTAATAATAATAATAATGATGATCTTTAACTTATTATATTACTTCATTATTTTTTCATTTTTGCACTTTTTATTTTATTTCATATCTATTATTCTTCTTTTTCACTCTTTTATTTTACCTTTTATCTTTTATTTTTACCCTTTTTTCTTTTATTTTTACCCTATATTATTCTATGCGTTATTCTTTTACTATGCTATTTTTCTTTCCTTTTTTTTTTAACATATTTTTTATTCTATTTTCCTTTTTTAATTTTTTATTTGTTTTATCGCTACCCCCCCTCCAGGGCAGAGCTGCACTGCTGCCTCCACCAGTTAATTTTTAATTCCAGTCTTCCGTGTCTCAGCCCCCCGTGCTGCCCGACCGGTGGCTGCGGGGGCCACGCAGGTTCCTTCTCCCTTCCCCCAGTTCATACAGTGCTCGTTTCCTCTTTCAGAAGCCCAGCCTTCCCCTTTCCAGCTCCTTCCCTGCACCCCGCGGGGGTGCCCAAGCCAGCTGGACGCGGCGTGGGCGTCAGAAGATGCCCAGCACCCACCGAGCCTGAAGCACCATAAATCCCTTCCCGACACCCCGGGATAGGAATGCGGTGCATGGGATGTCACCGGGCTCCTCTCCTGCCTTGGGAGCGCAGATTTATCCCGCGGCAGCTTGGGCAGCTCTTCCGAGGATGGATTGTGGCCACGCCGTGTTTGAATGCCTGGAAAACATGATGCCTGAGTGATACAAGAGGGGTTTCCTGGCACCCTGTGTCCAGGGGTTGTGGCTGACCTAGACCTCCCCGTGGGGGGACAAGGTTTTCCAGCCCCCATCCCAGCCAGCCCCTCGTTGCCGGGCACAGCTGGAGCGGGCAGCTGTTCCCTTTCCGCCTGCCTGCTCCCTGCATCCCTGATGGTTTGCACAAGGCAGGAAATGTCAGCAATGAGCTCCCGTTAATGGTACTTCACCCACTGCTCTCCTTAAAAACCGCTCTGGAGGGCGGCTGGGATGGAATGGGAGCAGGAGCCGGGAGAGCAGCTCTTGGCAACCTGCTGTGCTGCCAGCACCGCGGGTCCAAAAGGGTGGAAGTGCCTGGGGATAGGGATGCTGCTGTGGTACCCGGGATGCACAGCCTGAGGAAACCCCCTGCAGCCGTGTTTGGCAGGGCAGGGGGCACCCCAAACCCTTTCAGTCCCCTCCAACCCCTTTTGATCCCCCCAAAACCCCTTTTGATCCCTGCAAGAACCTTTTCAGTCCCCCCAAACTCTTTCAGTCCCCACCCAAAGCCTTTC
>JAWMRA010000048.1:6536175-6559541 GCA_035584735.1 Pseudotriccus pelzelni
TCAGTCTAGCTGGATTTGGGATGTGGAAATCACTTGGGGTACCCAAGTCTGCACCTGTGCATTCCCCCCGTTTCTCCAGGACACTTGTGGTTGGCTGATGGTGACACTGGGATTGGTGTTAATGAGGATCCAAGCTCAGAGCAGGCTGCTCTGTGCCAGTGGGATGGGAGCCACAACCTTTCCACCCCCTTGGCCAGCACCCAGGTCCTGCTGGCTCCTCTGTCCCCAGCCAGAGCCCCCACCCATGCCCCCGTTCCTGATGAACTGGGCTAATAAGCTATAAAATGGTGATTAATTTTTGGCAGCGATGACTTGGGTCGTCCGTGGGGAGGAAGCGGGGTCAGAGCATTGTGGTGTCTGCCCTTCACACGCTTTGCATCCCTAGGGGTGTCCCCAGGGGTGTCTCCATCCCTGCAGTGGTGAAGGGGGTCTGGGGACACCCTGGGGCTGGAGGAGGCTGCTGTGGCCTCGCTCCTGGTGTGTGAAATTGCGCTGTGGGTGCCTGGAGCTGTTTCGGGGAAAGGGTGGGTTTTGTTTGTTCCTTGGCTTCCTGCGTGGAAGAGGAAAGCCACTTCTAGCTGCCAGCAGGACACAGTGGCCGGACACGGTCAGGGATGTGTGTCCCTGGCCTGGGAGTGAAGCCGAGGTCACCACGTGCCTTCAGCCGTGACCGCCAGATCCACCCGAGGAAGCCTTTGGCAGCCCGGGCACCACAAAGCCCCAGGGTGTCCCTACGTGGTCCCCTGTCCGGCCAGGGGTTATCAGGGCTGAATGCTTTGCTCACTCATGACCATGAGAGCCCCGTGGGTCGGGGTGGGGGACCAGGGCCATGGCTGGTGGTGCTGACAGAGCTGTCCTGTGTCCTTCCAGCACGGGGAGCAGTGACCCATACTGCATTGTGAAGATCGACGATGAGGCCATCATCAGGTGAGTGGCTCCAGGTCCCTGGATGGTCCCCAGACCTGTAAGCCACCCCCATGTCTTGCCAGCCCAGAGCCTCAAGACAGGCCAAGGACAGGGACAGGGACTCATCCCCTGCCCCAGCTGAGTGTCCAAAACTGTAAGTGCTTTCCCCCAGCCACGTGTCTCCAAAAGCTGGGAAGGTCCCGGGGCTGGGAAGGTGGGGAGTGCCCCAGTGAGGGAGCCCTGTCCCCTGTGTCACCAGTGCCACCTCCCCTGCAGGACTGCCACGGTGTGGAAGACGCTGTCCCCGTTCTGGGGGGAAGAATATGAGGTGCAGCTCCAGCCCAGCTTCCACAGCATCTCCATCTACGTCATGGATGAGGATGCGCTCAGGTATGGGGGGGTTTGGAGGGGGGCTTGGGGGTTTTCAGATTTGGCTCCCTGTGTGCTCAGCCCCATCGTAGACACCAGAGAATCTAGACCTGGCCGTGCTTCCCTGGGCTTTGGGATACAAAGGGGGGAAGTTATTTCCCGAGGTTATTGTCCAGCTGGCAGCAGAGAGTGGCTGATGTGCTCCATGGGGACAGACACACTGTGGTGGCCCCAGCCCAGGACCTCCTGAAGTGGGGGCTGTCCTGCCTTGGTGCCAATCCCATGGCATGTCCTGCTTCCCACTTTTGTCTTCCAGCCGCGATGACGTCATCGGGAAGGTCTGCATCACCCGGGACATGCTGGTGGAGCACCCCAAGGGTAGGGGAAAGGGTGGATGGGGCACTCCCAGCAGGGACCCCTTGGATGAGCTGGTCCCGAGTGCCCTCCCAATGACCTTTCCCCCCTTTTCCCATAGGATACAGTGGCTGGATGAGCCTCAGTGAGGTGGATCCTGACGAGGAGGTGCAGGGGGAGATCCACCTGCGAGTGGAGGTCCTGGGCAGCCAGGGCAGCCGGCGGCTGCACTGCTCCGTGCTGGAGGCCAGGTGAGGAGGGGACACGGGGGTGGCAGGGGCTGTGTGCGCAGCCAGGACATGGGCGGTGAGTCTGGGCTGCTCCATGACTCAGTTTCCCTGGTGTAGCCAGTCCCTTGGATGCAGAACATCCTCCTCCCCACCCAGCAACTGATGGGGGTCCTGGCGCAGAATCCACCTCATCTGCTGGTCTTTGGGACGTGCTGGGGAAACGAGGAGGGCAGTGGGTACCATGGGGTGCCTGTAGGTATTTTGGGAGGCTGCTGGTAAATTCCTCCTCTTCTCTGCAGAGACTTGGCCAGGAAGGACCGGAATGGGGCCTCCGACCCCTTTGTCCGCCTGCGCTACAACGGGAAGACACAGGAGAGCACTGTGAGTGCAACTGCAGCTCGTTGTGATCCTCAGCCTGCCAGCGGTGCAGGTGGAATCATCCCACGGGGAAGCCTGGAGCCATCCCTGTTCCCTGGCATCCCTGGCTTGGTGTCCCTGAGGGATGTCAGATCCACCGTTCGAGGGGACAGGAGGCCGTTGCCTTTGCAGGTGGTCAAGAAATCGTGTTACCCCCGCTGGAACGAGACCTTCGAGTTCGAGCTGGCCGAGCCCGCCGGGGAGAAGCTCTGTGTGGAGGTGTGGGACTGGGACCTCGTCGGCAGGAATGACTTCCTGGGCAAGGTGAGCCCCCAAACCCCATCACCGCTGCAGGGGGTCCTGCCCAGCTGCCCATCCAGCCCTCTCCTGCCTTCCCCTCCCAGGTGGTGTTCAGTGTCCAGGGGCTGGAGGCGGCTGGGCAGGAGGAGGGGTGGTTCAGGCTGTGGCCAGACAAGTCCAAGCCGATAGAGGACGAGTGAGTGTTGGCACAGGGGCGTTGGGGTGTGCTGGGGGTGGTCCCAGTGCCCACAGGGGCGTTGGGAAGTGGGTAACATCATCCCTTTGGAGGAGCAGCTCCTCCACCTGCCTGCCCAGGCTTTCCCGGGCTGTTGGGCCACCTCCTGCTTGGTGAAGTACTCCTCCCTCCCATCCCCCACCCACCCACCCACCCACCCACCCTGTGCTCCTGCAGGCGCCGGGGCAGCCTGGGCTCGCTGCAGCTGCAGGTGAGGCTGCGGGACGAGATGGTGCTGCCCTCCCACTGCTACCAGCCCCTGGTCCAGCTCCTGTGCCAGGAGGTGAAGTCGGGGCGCCAGGTGAGGGGTCCCTGCCAAGCCCTGCTGGAGCACCCACCTTTCCCCGGCTCTGTGCCGGGCCTGTGCTGATTCAGGCCATGTCACACCACGGTGCCTCTCCCCTCCAGGACGGCCAAGTGCACCTGGTCACCCTCCTGGATGAAACCACCACGGCCGAGTGCCGGCAGGAGGTCGCCGTCAACTTGGTCAAACTCTTCCTGGGCCAAGGGCTGGTCAAGGAGTTCCTGGACTTGCTTTTCGAGCTGGAGCTGGCCAAGCCCTGTAAGTGAGGAGTGGAGTCATCACACTGTTCTCTGTGTAGGAATCTGCTGGGTTCACACCAGCAGCTCCTGAGCTGAGTTTGGTGGAGGAGCAGGTGGTTTGAGGTTTGGAAATTCCCGTAACCCTCATGGAAATGGCCAGGGTTGGAGGGCACAGCCCCTGGGAATGCCCCCGTGGTTGAAGCTGCCTGGTGGGTGACCTGTGTCCATCCCCCAGGCCATGGACCCTCTCTTGTTTTGCAGGTGAGCCCAACACTTTGTTCCGGAGCAACTCCCTGGCCTCGAAGTCGATGGAGTCCTTCCTGAAGGTGCCACACTTCCCAAGACCTGCTCTTCCCAGGTCACCCTGGCTCTGGGATGTCCCCAGGGGGAGGATGGGGAGTGCTTGTGGGGCTGTATCTTCCTTTGGGGCTGGAGTGCTAGACCTGTGGCCTGTCACTGTTCCCTGGGCTGTCCCCCGGCAGGTAACAGGGATGCCATACCTGCACTCTGTCCTGGGACCCACCATCGCCCGCGTGTTCGAGGAGAAGAAATATGTGGAGCTGGACCCCGGCAAGGTGGAGATCAAAGACGTCGGGTAAGGGACTGGTGGGGAGGTGGGACAGGGGGTCCCCAGCCAGGGGGGTGACAGTGATGGTGCCCGCAGGTGCTCGGGGCTGCACCGGGTGCAGACGGAGGGCGAGGTGATCGAGCAGGGCCGCCAGCACCTCCAGTCCTACCTGGGCGAGCTGCTGGACGCCATCGCCAGGTCGGCCCCGGCCTGTCCCCCCGTCATCCGCGCCGCCTTCCGGCAGCTCTTCCAGCGTGTCGGGGAGCGCTTCCCCCAGCACCAGGTCAGGCTGGGGCAGGGGGGTCAAACAGGGACATCCTCGGGGCTCACTGGGTGCAGTCCCCAGCTTTGGTTGATGGGGTCCCCCCGTGGGCATGAGGGCAGTGCCCAGGGAAGGGGCGCAGGGGGACAGCGCGTGGGGGCCGTGCTGCACCCAAACAACAGCCCTGGGCGCTGGTGCATCACTGTCTGGGGTGCCTGGGGATGTCTCGTGTTGGGACAGACCCCCACATGTCTCCCCTTCCACCCCCCCCCATCTCGGTGGTCACAGCACGCCAAATTTGTGGCCGTCACCAGCTTCCTCTGCCTCCGCTTCTTCTCGCCGGCCGTCATGACCCCCAAGCTGTTCCAGCTGCGGGAGACACACGCGGACGCGCGGACCAGCCGCACGCTGCTGCTGCTGGCCAAGGTGGGGACACCAAGGGACGAGGGGTGGCACCCGGGCAGGGGCTTGGGGGTGCCTGGCTGCTTCCCATTCGGGACGGCTGCGTCTTTCTGGGGCTGACACCGCCGTCCCCGGGGGGGGGTCTCCAGGCCGTCCAGATGGTGGGCAACATGGAGCCGGCGGCCGGGCGGGCCAAGGAGACGTGGCTGTCCCCGCTGCTGCCCGCCCTGCAGCAGGGCATCGCCCGCATGAAGGACTTCATCACCCGCCTGGTGGGCACGGAGGAGGACAAGGCGGAGGAGGAGGGCGAGGGGTGGCCACTGGGCCCCAACACGGCCGTGGTGAAGGAGGGGGTGCTCTTCGTGCACAAGACACGGGGCAAGGGGCCTCTTCTCGGCGCCGCCGCCGGCAAGAAACTCCACTTCTGCCTCACCGGGGAGTCCCTCAGCTTCAGCAAGAGCCCCAGTGCAGAGGTAAGGGGGTGCTGGGGGCTGGGGGGGTGGCAATAGGGTGGCACTGACCCCCCGTGTGTGTGTGTCCCCCCTCCATCAGCGCCTCGGTGCCATCGCCCTGTCCGACATCCTCGCGGCCGAGAAGGTGGAGGAGAAGAGCTTCGGGAGCTCCCACGTCATGCAGGTGGTCTACACGGATGCGGGCGGGCAGCAGGAGACAGCCTACCTGCAGTGCAAGGTGGGGGGCAGCGGGGGGGCGCCCCCAGGGGTGTCACAGCCCAGGGTGGGGGTGTCCCCATCACTGTCCCCGACCCCGCAGTGCGTCAACGAGCTGAACCAGTGGCTGTCGGCTCTGCGCAAGGTGTGCGGGAACAACCCCCGTGTGCTGCGCTCGTACCACCCCGGCGTCTTCCGCGGGGACAAGTGGAGCTGCTGCCACCAGCGGGACAGGACAGGTGCGGGCAGGGGGCCCGGGACCCCCGCAGGGGGGCTGGGGGGGCTTCCCCCCATGTGCTGACCCCGCTGCCCCGCAGGGCTGGGGTGCGACCGGACCCGGCACGGCGTCACCCTGCAGGACTGGAGCGACCCCCTGGACCCCACAGTGGAGGCTCAGCGGCTCTTCCACCACCTCCAGGGCCTCCGGGGGACCCTCAGGTGAGTCCCCTTCTCTCGGGGACCCCCTGCATACCCTCATGCTCCTGCCAAGGACCCATCCTCTCATCCCCCTCTCCCCAGGGAAAAGTACTGGGAGCTGCAGGAGCCGGAGGATGCCCAGAATGGCCCCCGGGGGGAGGGTAAGTTGGTTTGGGGGGTTTTGGAGACCCCACTGGGGATGCTCTGGTTGAGCCCAGGGGTCACAGGGGGCTCTGGTGGTTTGGGGGTGTCTCCCAGGGGGGCTGTGGGAATCTCACTGTTGCTCCCCTTTCCCGCAGATGCCCCCCTGCCCGAGGCGCTGAGCCGGCTCTTTGGGGTGCTGGGGGACCTGGAGAGCTGTCACCGCCAGGCAGAGCCCCCCGAGCCCCCAGCCCCTGTCCTGCTGCAGCTGCAGACGTGACGGACCCCCTGTCCCCTGCCCCCCGTGCTGGGATTCGGGGTCCCCACCGCCCGGAGAACCACGGCGGTGAAAATAAAGGCACTTTGTACCCTGCAGCCTTGTCCTGTCCTTCTGGTGGGACCCTGCTGGCCACGGGGTAGGGAGGGGTGGGGGGGTCACTGGTGACATCCCTGCTGGTGCCAGTTCTGGTGGTCCTACTGGTGGTGGCATCCCCCGAGTCCTCCCGCCCGCAGGGGGGCGCCGTTGCGGCCGGGGGAAACGGGAGGTGAGCGGGCGGGCGGAAGTGACGCCGGGCGGAAGTGAAGCCGCGGCCGCCATCGCGGCTGAGGGCGGAGGGGCGGCGGGATGAACGCGCCTCCAGCCTTCGAGTCCTTCCTCCTCTTCGAGGGCGAGAAAAAGTGAGGGGACACCCTAATTAGCCCTTAATCAAACGGCGGGGGGCTGGCCCGCATGGATCGATAACATCCCCCCTATCCCATTAATTTATCCCCCCAGGATCACCATCAACAAGGACACCAAGGTGCCCAACGCCTGCTTGTTCACCATCAACAAGGAGGACCACACGCTGGGGAACATCATCAAGTCGTGAGTAGTCCAAACCGGGCACTAAATTTTGGGCGCGTTTTGAGGGCTTTTTCTTCCCCCCCCCCCCCCCCTCCAATTTCACTCCGTTTTTTTTGTTTTGTTTTGGCTTGTTTTTTTTTTTTTCCCCCTCCCAATTCCAGGCAGTTGCTCAAAGACCCGCAGGTGCTGTTCGCAGGGTACAAGGTCCCTCACCCTCTGGAGCATAAAATTATCATCCGTGTGCAGACCACCCCCGATTACAGCCCCCAGGAGGCTTTCACCAACGCCATCACGGATCTCATCAGCGAGCTCTCCCTGCTGGAGGAGAGGTTCAGGGTGAGTTTATTTATCCTTAAAAGCGTTTCTGATCAATCAGAGGGGTGGGCAGCGTGTCTTGCAGCTGCTGGTTCAGGTCTGTAAATTAATTTCAAGCCACCCTACTTGTGCTGTTCAGCTCCTGGCTGCTCTGAAATGGTCATTTATGTGTCCAAAAGAGAAGGAAAAAAAGGGGGGTGTGTGTGTTATTCCTGAATGCTGGGAATTGATTTTGAATCAATTGGAATTCGTTCCTCACTGAATCACAGAATGGTTTGGGTTGGAAGGGCGTTCTCTGATGTGCTGGGGAAAAGGCACCAGGGCACCAAATTTGTACATAAGTTTTGATTTTAATTTCAGTATTAATTTTCTGGATGGTGTACAGCTTTCTGCTGGTGGTTCTTGTGCATCCCAGAAAAGCCAGGGATGTTTAAACACCTCTTCCAGCTCACTATCAGCTCTTGTATTTTTGTTTGTGCTTTTGCAGGTTGCTATTAAGGACAAACAAGAAGGAATTGAGTAAATTTTCCCCCCCTGTGAAGGAGACTGTGCTTCTGAGGCAGAATGATGTGTCTCATAGTTGGATGATATATTTAAACCTCCATTCATGGCAAATATTTCCCCCCCTTGCCCCACTTGTTTAATATTTGACAGCAGCAGTGATGTTTTCAGGTTCGTTTGTGTTTTTTTTTTTAATACCAGACAGGCACTTTGCCAAGAGGATAAATGTCTTGTAGGATCTGATGGATAAGTCATTAAAGTGATTTTTTTACTTTTCTGATCAGAGCCTTAAGGCAAATATTTGTCCTGGGCTGTTGGGGAGGTTATTGTGGGTATAATTCCAGCACGAGAAGCTGCTCAGTGACAGCAGCAGGTGAACTCTGTGCTGTTCCCGTCAAGAACTCCAGGCACTGCCAAGTGAACCGGTGTTTTGTTTTATTAAGTGTCATTTCTATAAAACAAACGCACAAATTGTGAAAACTTACAGTAAAAGAAACCGGATGTTTACAATGATTCAACGAGTTTAACAAACCCTCACCTTGGTTATTTTTCTTTTTAACCTTGCACATAATGGCTGGTCTAGAAAACGCTCATGGGCACGTGGGTAACAGTCACTAATACTGCACTAGTTCAAAGCACGGGGGGTGAGACTGGCACGGGGGACTATGACTTCTTCCAGATGGCTGTTATGTTCACACTGGTCAGGACAACAAGGTAGGTGAAGGCAGGGTCTGACACCACGTTGTTCACCAGGATCTCGGGGGGCTGCTCCCCGTTCACGCGGAGCTCCGGCCACTGCAGGATCTGCGGGGAGAACAGAGTGCGGTGGGGGTGGTGCGGCTGAGGGGGAGGATGGATGTTCAGGACAGCGGGGTCTCTTCTGGGGAAGCTGAGTCGGAGGCTCTTCCCCCTTTCTGAGGTGTGCGAAGCTTTGGCTCCTCAGGGGCCAAGCTTTAGTGCAGAGGGGCTTGAGCGGGAAGGAAAAAGGTGACTTGGCAACACGCTTCCTTATGGAATCATAGAATCACTCAGCTTGGAAAAGACCTCCAGTATCACAGAGTCTGACCTTTAACCCATCACCACCTTGGCAACTAGACCAGAGCACTGAGTGCCACGTCCAGTTGTTCCTTGAGCACCTCCAGGGATGGGGACTTCTCCTTCCAGGGTAGTTCATTCCAGTGTTTAACAATCCTTGCAGTGAAGAAATTATGGAACACTGAGTCCCTTCATACCTATATCCAGTGTAGCTCCAGACAGTGAGGGAAAACCTTAGAGTGTGTGTGTGATTGTCCTTTCAGAGGCTTCATGCAAGGGAACAGTGACTGCCCCAAGGAGAACTGTCTCCAGAGGCCAGGGGAATACCGAGTAAGAAATGGGTATGTGAACACAGGAAAGCAGTGAGCCCTTCCCTGCTCTGGATTCCCTCCCCTCAGCCCCTCAGGGACATGGTGCCTGCACTCTCTGTGTTGTGGGGCTCTCCAGTTTAACCACCAGAGTTTTAGGGCCCTTCTAGAAGAGCTGCCCAGCTGCACCACGCAGGAGCTGACAGACTTGCTTTGGGGTTTCCCCCCCAGCTGTGAGTGCCGTGGTCAGCTCTGGAGATTGCTTATGGGGAGAGTGTCAGGTGTGGAAACATGAGGCGTGTTCTGAGAGAAACCTCCTCGGGAGACTGGGATCAGCTGCCCTGGAGCAGAAGGGAGGCCCCAAAGGGTACCCGAGACCTACCTGTGCAGGAGAGATCCTCCGCTCCGAGCGCTTTCCCTTTGGAGAGCCCCAGGCCGTGGTGTAGCCGGAGAGGTTGTACATCCACACGCTGCCCTTCTCGTCACCACAGAACACATAGCCTTTTGCTGTGAGAGCAAAAGAAAAAGCTGGAAAACGACTGTGGAACTGGGAGTCTGTTCTGCTGCAAAGCAGAGCTCCAGGCAGTGCTGTGGGGTCCCAAGGGAAGGTGCCATATTCCCTTTCCAGCACAAAAATATGCATCTACCTTGCTCTGAAAGAGCTCAATTCATTTAAAGATAAGTCAGCTATCTTACTCTAGTGTGGAAAAAGTAGTGCTTATGACTTTGGGATTTCTCCTGACTTTTTTTAGACTGGTTTTTCAAAAGTGATGATGCCCGGTGTGTGGCATGCCTGCCCCTGGCTTCACATGCACTGGGCATCAAAATGGCTCCACCAAGGCTACAGGGCCCAGCCCTCAGCTCTGTGCTCTGAAAACCTGTGCAAGAAAGACCACGGAGCCTCAGCTAAACCCCCTTGCAGGGCAGATGGTGCAGCTGCAATTATTTATCGCTTGTATTATTTATACCCAGCTGGTGCGGGCTGAGGCTGCGCAGTGCCGGAGCTGCACTGCAGTGCTTGCAGGGGGGAGCCCTGATGTTCTCTGGTGGGCTCTGAAATCCAGGCCTCTGCCTCTGATGGGCCAAAGGGGAGCCCCACACACCTGGGCAAAGCACACCTTGCCCTGGAGACCAGTGCTGCCTACCTGGGCAGGTGCTGAGCGTCAGGTAGGACATGTCTGTGGTGGACCACTCCAGCTCAGCCAGGATAACTGCAGACACTGTCCGCTGGCACCCCTTCGCCTTGGCGTCAAAGGACCGACTCCAGCTCCACAGGTAAATGCATCCTGGTTTGGAGCTCTTGGAAACTAGGGAAGACAGACAGGAGAGGCTGTGTCAGCTGCTGGGAAGTGAAATGCCTCCAGACAAAGGCTGGGCTCTGGAGAAGGTGGTCCATCCAGAACACAGCTTTTAAGACCTGCGACCTGATCCAGCAGCAACTGTTTCCACCTGCTTTACCTCATTTCAGGACAATTGGAGGCTGCAGAGAGATTTTCAATGCTATGCTTATGTTCCTGAACTGCAGAACAAGCATAAGCTATTTAAAAAGACCCAGCCCATGATGTGGAACCTCCAGTTCCCCTGCAGAAAATACTGCTGCCACCAGTTCCTGAGCAGAAAGCAGCTCTCCTTCCTTCCACACTGGCACTGCTTGGCCAAGCATGCTCTTGGGGATGGGTCTTTCTGATTTACAGTCTTGCCCAGACATGGGTTTGTGCTCTAGGCTATATTTTTGGGAAAGATAAATGACTCGGGGAGAAAATCCCATTCTGTGTAGCCCCCAGAAAGCTCAAGAGGCAGTCACCCTCTGCTCATCGTTCTGGCTTCACCCTGCATATGCTGAGGTGCCCCAGTGTTTTTGGGAGGGGGCTGTTGTGTTTATACTTACCGACAACATCGTCATTCAGAAAAGCCAAACCATCCACCCTGTGAGATGTGGTCATGCTTTCATCATCAGGAAACTGGAATATGGCTTCAAAAGGCCTAGATAGAGCAGGGGGGAAGGGTGAAATGAGCCAAGTCCTGAACAGGCAGCAGTAGAAGGGCACCCAGGTAGAGAGCCCAGGAGGAAATTCGTGTGTTAGTGAGTCTCTTGCCAAGCTCAGATGAATTCCCACTTGAACTTACACTTTTATAAGTATGGGTTTATTGAAAGCAGAAGCCCATTTGCTTAAGACATTGATATTTCACTTCGTCTCCTTTTGCAGGCGTCAAGATTAGTATTTGCCAGCAGGGCATGACTTTACTTGCTTCTTTCTTGTAATTTTTTTCCTGAGCTCCCACTGAGTGCCAGTTTCCTGGGTTACCTCACGTATCAGGAGCAGGGAAGGTCTCACTGTGAGACTAGAAATTGATCCAAGAATTTACACTCTGTTACACTACCTAGAGGTGACACACCGTTAAGTTTTGGGGTATTGGATTACAATCCTGACAGCCTTCCTAGGAGCAAAGCAGCCTGGAGCTTTAATACAGGCACAGGGCTGCAAGCTCTGAACACTCCTTTAGCACATGCTCATATTTTTCCTGGCCAATGTGGGAAGGGGAGGGTGTTTTAAGTTTGGTAGGACACGCTGCTTTTGCTCAGACCTCCTCAGTTAGAAATCAAACCTTTTGCTAGGGCTACCTCTTCTTGTTATGGAAAGCAAATCCGTGGCCCCGGCTTCTGGTTCTCACCTGCTTTTTTCTCCTTTATCCAGTTTTATGTTCCAGGCAAAGCAGCCATCTTCACAGCCTGCCAGCAGGTACTGCTCCGGGCAGGTGGGGACCAGGGCAATCCGTAAGGGAATAGAGGCTGCTTCCAGCACCAGCAGCTGGCTAAAAAACACAAGAGAACAGGCAATTGAGTGGTGCTGTGACGTGGTAGTTACAGGCACCTGGACTGGCCCACAACTGGTTTTTGAACCTTTACCTTGCTTTGAAATTGTAGTCACAGTCTGGAATCCCAATATCCCAGAGTGCAATTCGCTTGTCATAGGATGCAGCTGTGGGACACAGAAGAGAAGCAGGTAGTGACACCGCTGCTCATCTGGCTCTTCTCCTGCTAAGCTGGCAATTCTACCTGAGTCACAGGCTGTAACGCTCTAAGGCTGTGGCATCAGAGAGCTCATTAAAGCAGAGCAGCAGTTACCAAGGTTCCTGGCCCCACACCACTCCGCAGACACTGTCAGACATGCACAATCAGTACTTTTGTGTTCTTATCCTGCGCTCTAAGAGGGGCACATAAAACAAAGTTTCTTTCCTGCTGTCCATTACTGAGTTGTGGCTTCACCAAGTCGTTAATTAGCGGCCCTCTAAGCTTGTTTCTGCTCAGGGGTTCTGGTGGGATCTAAAATACGAGCACCAACCTCTACTCCCAGGCAGACACTGCTTTATTCCACGTATCCCTGGCTTACTGTGTTCACATCCACAGCAGCTTCCATTGGGAAAGTTAAGCAATGATGTGAAATGTGTCACCATGCTGATATATTGATAGCAGAAACAGTCCTAATAGATTACTCAAAGTGATCTGGATCCCCATTAGATGACACCCCTCAAACTCAGAGTTTGTTGGTGTCCAGCCTCCAAAGAGACTCTCCCTTTATTACTCTTTTTCTATGCAATACAATGAGCCTTGCCGGACACATCATTATATGGATGCGCTATCAACCTTCTTATCCCTTCTTCTGCTTTTGGCACTCTTGAGCTGCTTCTTGTAAAGTATGCCCTGTTCTAAAAAAATTCCACTTTTAATGGTTCATGTAGCACTCTAACCACTCCAGGATGTAGGTAATTGTAGGCAAGAGAAACAATGTGCTGTGGGGTGCAGGTGTGGCCTGAATGGCTCTGTATCAACTCACTGTACAGCCTGACAATGCAGCTGCAATTTGTAATATGATGGTTCATTACCAGTCTTTAAGCCATGGCCTCCGTGGGCCCCACTATGTGTGGCAAAGCTCTCTTTGACATCAGGACTTGAATAAAAATCTCTGATGAGGCACAGACCTCAAGAAAAAAAAAAGTCATTTATTCAAAATCAATTAAGCACATAGTTGTGCTTGTTGGGAAAAATGAAATCCAACGCCCATAATACCCTGCTGTGCTCAAGGAGAGCTCTGTCACTGCCTGCCCTCAGCTGCCTGCTCTGCCTGTCATTCTTCTAATTCATCCCTGTGGAACGGATCCACTGCTGGCCCTGTTTGTGGCTCACGTGTGTGTGCCAGCCACCCTGAGAGCCACCGAGGAAGAAACAGGAGCTGCTGCACCTCAGCTGAAGAGCCAGGTCCTGGCAGAAACAATCTGTCCTGCTGTAAATTGCTGCCACAGGAGACTAACAATGGTCTCTCCCTCACGCCTCTCCATGCTTCTTGTGTGTGTGTCCCTGCTTGCCCTGGTTACAACTCCCCTCGTCAAGGAAGCCTTGAATTTTCCACACTATTACTAAAGCTAAAGAGGCTCTGAAGTGGAGACTTACTGAAGAGGTGGGTCTCTTGGGTTGGGCTGAAGCAGACAGTAGCAATGGGCTTTTTGTGAGCCTTTATCTCCCCGTAGCAGAAGTCGGCTGCCACATGGATCAGTTTGACAATCCCTCTCCTCCCAGCAGCTGCCAAGATATTGTGAGCTTTCTTCCGACTGTCGCTGATCACCATTGTGAGGGTTGTCCATGCAACGCTGAAGAACTCCTGGGACAGAAAGAAATCAGGAATAGAGTGACAGCGAACAGCAGGACAGCTGTTAGCTCAGAGGTAAGACAACTACCATAAGTGCTACTCAGGTGAAACCACACCACTACTTAAGACGGAGCATCAAAACTCAAACAACCCTCAGAACACAAACTACAGAAACAGGGTGTTTACTCCTCTATGCTGTCAAGCAGGCTTAGCAGCCAGATACACCTGTGAGGGGAGAGGCGGATTAATCTTTTAAACTAGTAAAAGTATAAACCCAAACCAGGCTAAAAGGATAAGCAAGAAATATTTATTATGTATCGTCATCCATTTAAGACCTGTCCACGCTAATGGCTGACACCCTCTCAGACCTCTTTGTAAATATGTATTATACATACAAGTATTTAAGTATTATAGATTATGGCATTCCCAGTCAGTGCTTACCCTTCCCACTCGTAACCCACCTCTGTCGCCACCTTATACTTTTTCAGCACTGTCCCTGTCTCACAATCAATCAGACAAACAGATTCCCCTCCACAGGTTGCCACGGTTCTGGAGCAGCTCACAATGGGATCTGAAAGAGGAAAGAAAATGGGTGAGAAGTTCCCAGGCTCGGGGATAACACACGAAGACTGCAGCTTATCACTGCCTGGTGCTCTCCCAGCCTCCTGTTTTCAAAGTCAAAGAAGAAATACGTAAGCAAGTCTCTTCCTGACAACGGAGACTACGGCTCGAAGGAGCAGGGGTCTAACGCATGGAGTCCGCCGGGATTCCAGAGCCGGGTGGTTCTGGGAATCCTGCAAACCTCTTTAAGAGCTCACCTTTCCTGGCTCCAGAGTCTAGCACTGGCTCGAAGACACAGGACCAGAGCTGCGTTTTAAAATCCTCGCGGCTGTTGCCTTTACTGTGACACTGAAGAAAATGCAATGGCTCTGCACTGACATCCTCCTACAATAAACCATCCACATTTAGACAATTCATTCCCCTGACAGCGGTTTGCCTGTGATTGCCTTGACAGAACCCTCTACTGAGCACAGCAATCTGAGTTAAACTGAAGGACACGGGAGAGGCTGAGGTGCCAGCAGCGCTCAAGACTCCTAAACCAGCAGACAACTGTTCAGATGTGCCCAGCAGACCCAAGCAGTGAACCCCCATCCTGCTGCAGAGAAATGTGAGAAACCCTTTAGATCCCCACTGGCCTGAGCTGAGGGGGAAACACCTTTCCCCATGCAGCCATCGGTGTGACCTGAGAGCAAGGCCTGCCAGTCCCATTTCTAAGCACAGGCTTTCAGAGCACCACCTCGGAGCGCTGGTCCATCCATCCCCTGAAGGGGATTCACTGTCTCCTGGGGGTGTCCCTTTCCTTCCCTGACGCCTCTGAGGGATTTAAAACAATGACAAAAAAAAAAACAAAAAAACAAACCAAAACTTTAACTCACAATATATCTGTGAGCTCCAAGCTGTGCAGAGCTCTGATGAAACCTGAATGCGGCTCCTCCCACTACACCAAGAGGCCGAAAGCCAGTCCCCAGGGGGCTGGTGGACATACCTTGCGCTTGGAGTTCTTCACTGGAGTCAAAGTAACAACTCCATTGTCCTGCTCCTGGCTTTTCTGTTCCCCTGTCATCTGGCTGGATCTTCTGTTGCCTTGCCCCTTTGGAAACTGCTCTCCATTCTTCTGCGTCCCTTCAGCTCCCTTCTCAGGAGTAGTCTCCTTGGCTGGCTGGTTTGATGTTCTTGGTTTATCAGGAGCTGGGTCATCCTGCACATGACTGGACTTTCTGGGATTAACTACAGCCTCCTCCTCAGTGTTTGCCTGGGACTTGGACCTCTTATTTCCAGCGCCTGACTTTGAATGGTTTCTTTTCCTCTTGCTGGGCGTTACTGTGACCTGTAAGACATGCTGTCACGCTGTCAGTTTCTGCAGAAGGTTTTTAGCTTTTCCGAGATCTTCCAGTGATTTTTAAGTTCAGAGATATTAATTACTCAAATGCAAGTACGTTCCCATGTTTACAGACCGGGCTCCAAGAATCAGACAGCCCAGAGCTGCAGGGTTCCTAGAGGCAGAAGCTAATGAAAATCACCCAGCTGGCCTCATTTTCAGCTCCCTCTCCCAGTTACTTGTGATTTACGTATGATGTGGAAAAACAAATCTGGCCCATGGGCTACAGGGGTTCAATCTGCAGCTGTTTCCAAGCAGGCAAAAGCCAGCAGAGTCTGGTCAGCCATCAGCCCAGTTCTTTAATGAAAAATATCCCTGCCTAGGGGAGAGGTGGAGTCAGTAGGATCCATGAAATTTTTTGGGTCTCCTATGAGGATGAAAGTTCTCTCCTCCTGGAGAGCAACTCAACCTTCACGTGGCTGGGAAAGCTTCAATCTGGCCGTAGAGAATCAGCCTGAGCTGTTGGATACAGGCTGGAGCCTGGGACTGCCCCTGTGGTTACCAAAGGGTCATAAATGCAAAGTGACAAGAGCTACTGAGTTTGCAAGACACAGAAAGGACATTGTTAATGTAACCGGAAAAATCGCCTACCTGAGCCACGTCCTCTGCAGCTTCCCTGGGGCTTTCTGTACTTTCTTCCTCATTCTCCTCTGCCTTTTCTTCTGGTTCAGCATCTGAGTTTAGCTCCAGACCCAGTGAGTATGACAGAAACTCTTCTGCAATCATTTTCACCTTAGAAGCAAACATGAAATATGTTAAAAAGAAAAAAATAGACCAAAAAAAAAATCAAGATCAGTCATACTCTGATGTATCAAGAGCTGCTTTGCCAAGCTTTTAATTTCTGCTCCTGCTACTCTACATTAATTTCCCAAGTGGCGGAGGAGTCCTCAGTTGAGAGAGCCTGGCAGGCCAAGTCTGCTGCTGACATTACATGACCCAAGAACTTGACTTTATTATGGGCATCCAGGGCACACAGTTGTGAAAAGAACAGCACAGCAATGAAACAAGGCAAAGGAGAGGTGGAAGCCTCAGTTGTGTGTATGCACGTACAAACAAAACAAATGTTACAAACTAAATGGTATCTTTCCCTGCTGGGAGTAACTACACTTGTCATTATCTTTTCTCCTTTCATACAGCTTTAATCGAGAGTAAAGGCTGCCACTAAACTAATTTGCAAATAATTAAGTGTTAAGGATACTGCATTCTTGTTAATTAGTACAATTATCTTTACTGCTTATGAATTAAAAAACAATGTTTAATGACCATCATCACAACTTGGTGCATGTTTAGTCCTGGTGCTCCTGTAACTGCTTCATAAAGCAGTGAAGAAAACCAGAAAAAGTGATACCACCTGCCTGCAGGAGCCCTGCACCCGAATCCATGGAGCATTTTAATCAAATCCACTCAGAATCAGGAGCAGGGTCCTTGCCTGAAGAACAGAAGGGTAAGTGGGACACAACCTACCCGCCAGCGGGTGAATTCACTGAGGGAGCTGGGTCCATATACCACATTGGTTTGGACTGACTTCAGGAACTTCTTCCTGATGGACTTCACCTGCTCAGCTGTGTATTTCTCAGGAAGTTGGTCACGGAAGAATTTTTCCCAGTGAGCAGTAACCTAGGCAGAGAGACTGAGTTTACTCAACAGAAAAAAAACAGAGCAGGAAAGCACAAGAGTACTTGTGAAAGCAATTGAAGAAGTTGCCAACCCTGAGGTAGCTACGTGATGGCACCACTTCTATTTTTTTTAATCAGTGTTCAAACCACGACTTCATCTAACAGAAAAACCAGTTCCTCCGAACCAAGCTCAAGTGAGTGTGGCTAAGCAGACACTGCCAGCATTGGACCCAGAGCAATGCCTGATTTCATGCCTCTGGATCCAGAGCAAATGGCCTTAAGGAGTCGTACACTGTGCCTAATAAGTACACAGGTATTTCACAGACAACGGTCAGCAAAATCAGACATCCCAGTGTTCAGTACTGGACCTCCCCCCCACTGATACACAGAAGGAATTAACAAGATCAACTAACTAGACTACTAATGGTAGAAGCAATAATGCACAAAAAACAACCAACCAACCAAACCTTTTTCATAACAGAGCAGTAATTTTGTTCCAGATCACAACATGCATTGTGGGGACAGTCTGTCAGGAGCTAAGCTGTGTACACAAATGAGTGAAAATTTTATGCATGTTCCAAACATGCACAGCTGAAGAAGAAGGAACAAATCCCTGTTACTGGCGTATGCTGAAGAAAGGAAGACTATCCTGAGCTTGGTTTTGTGGTCCCCACTCCTGGGACCTGGACAGTAACATAAATTAGACTGGGAGGTGTATGTAGCTGCTCTGTCAGCACCAGGCTTCTCCTGTTCCTGAATGATGATCAGAGCGACCTGAAAAACTAGACACAGACCTGGTTGGCCCTGCTCTTGTCACTTAAACCACAGGCAAAGTTGGCTGCACAGAACAGGCAGAGCAAATGCAAGCAGGGACCAGAGAAAGCAGCAGTAAGACATTTTCCTGGGTGGCCCAAACTGCGGGCTGGGCTCAGATCATACCACACTTATTGCAAATCATTTGATGCTTGTTTGCAGCTTTGTCATGACACTGAGCACGGTTTTTAGTTACTTCTCAGGTGTTTAGAGATTAAGGAAATATCAGACATCTCACCTTGCTGGTGAGCTTACGGCTATTGACATGCCTCACGTGATTGGCCAGTTTGGTTATGTCCTTGCCATTGAGCAGCCGAAGATTTTCCAAAAGAAACATTACTTTATAGTCATCATTGAGCTACAGAGAGAAGACAACCAGAGTTACAAAAACTGTACACATGGTTCTTGCTTTAGCTTTAGTCTTTGATGAAAATACAGCCAATGATGAGAAGAACATATCTAGTAAGGAAAAGCCGTTTCTTAAAATCTCTTCAGCGTTTCCAACTTGAATTTCACCTTTGAGTCGTGAAGCCATGTTCCCCTGTGAGCTGGGATCTCAAATTGCAGACAAAAGAGCTGCCCAACCCTCAGGCAGTACTAACATCCAACACAAGGTGGGGGCTGTGTAACCGCTCATCTGCTCGGCCTGAGTGCAAGGCGGGGTGTTCTGCTCCCATCCTTTAACTCTGACACAGAGGAAGGCCTGTCCTGCCTCCAGTAAACGAATTCCAGCAGGAATTCTTTGGGCCAGGTGCGTTTTAGGTCAGACAGTTCACCATGCAGCCACTGCAGCCACACTGCCAGCATACAACAGCAAATAAGCCTCTGTGGATGGTGACGGTGGCTGACGGCACTTTAAAGCACAAGTAAAATTCCAGTTTTGGATGTTTAACCTGTACAGGCAGAAGAGCCTCTTGGGAGAAATCAGAAACCTAAGCTAGAACTAATCACCAAGTTTAAACCCTCATCAGAGGACCAAGTCTGCTCTTTCAGAGCACAAGGGGCGCTAAAAATAACTAACGTTAGATATTAAGAAAAACCTCTTTACTGTGAGGGGGGTGAGGCCCTGGCACAGGTTGCCCAGAGAAGCTGTGGCTGCCCCATCCCTGGAATTGTCCAAGGCCAGGCTGGATGGGGCTTGGAGCAACCTGGGCTAGTGGAAGGTGTCCCTGCTTGATGGAGGGGGCTGGAACCAGATGATCCTTAAGGACCCTTCCAACCCAAACCACTCTGGGATTCCATGATTCTACAAGGACATTTCTACACAGTTATTACTCTACATAACAGAAGCACGAGCATAAGATACCCTGCCCAATAAACTGCCTAAGATGGGACTCTGACTTGGAGAAACAGGAGTTCAAGACGCACACACATGAATATCTGAGTGGTTTGGGGTAACTAATTTCTGCAGACTGATAAAGAGTGGCACAAAGTGGTGGAGGGGCACACAAAGACTGGCTGTTTTCTCAGATGCCCTAACACTTGCTGCCCAAGAACAACATATAAGAACTCTGCATAACTGCTGTTTGTTTGCCCCTCTGTTTAATGCTGAGCTTGTAAGGATGGGGGGGTAACTCACTGTCAAGTACACATTGTTCTCGTAGGTCAGCTCCTCGAGCAGAGGGAACTGTTTCAGAGCAGTTACATCTTCCAGCTGGTTGTTGTTGCAGTTCAGGACACGCAGATCAGGCAGGGTTAGGCTGTTGGGAAATTTGTCCAGTAAATTATCAGAGAGATCTAGTTTCTGCAGGTGCCTCAGCCGGGAAAACAACCGTGGGTCTAAGTCTCCAGTCTTCAACTGCAGCTTGGACAGGCTGAAAATGAAAGATAACATGAACTATCTGCAGCTCACTGGAAAAACAAGGGCTGATTTCACAGGATACAGGGCCTCTGCTTTTTCCTGTCTGCTGCATTCTGTACTCTGAGCACACACACGTGGGAAACACGATGTGTCTGAGCTAACAGACACCATCAGAGGCTCAGGTCGGCCAGAGTGTCTGCAGCACAATTAACCTGCAATTCAGATAATCCCCTATGGGTAACAGAGCTGGCTGGGAGCACTGAATCACCAGAAAAAATTCTTATTTTGTAGAAAGAACCTCTGAAAGTTTTGGTATTTTATTCCTTTGCAATGGTGATTTAACAAAACAAGCTGCAGCAATACATGACACTTATTCACTACAACATCAGTCTACGCTGTCCATAGATTTATTATTTCACAGTTCAGGCAAGTGCAGAGCAGGCCCCCAAATAATCTGTTTTCAAAGAACTAAATTGACCAAAAAAAGTGATTTTTCCATTTCTTCTGCAGTGAATTTTGCTGCAAAAACTTCCAAAGGCAAATAAGGGAATCTACGTAACAAGACCACCGAGGCTGCCACCAAAAAAGAAGCATTGCACTGAAAAACGAAGAGGTACAACATTTGTGAGGGAAAAAGAAATATCCCTTTTCTGTAAGAAACTGAAAATTGGATGTCATAAGCAGGGTCATTTATATTTGGTTAGATCATTTAGGTGAGCTCCAAGGGGAGCTTCTAGTCCTGGCAGCCAACATCTCCTGAGGGCACAAGCCTGAGTTCCTTTAACAAACAGAAATCCTGTCTCTAATGATCAGTAAAAAAAAGGCTTCTTGATATAAATGAAGTGTGAACAAATGAGGCAAATAAACCCAGGAAGCAAGGTCCCTTCTCCTTCACTTGCCATCTAGAGGCCTTACCAGCCAGTCAGAAAGGCTGAGAATTCAGCTGGCTGCAAAGCTGAGTCTGACTGCGGTGTCATTCTGGGGAGAAATCCAACACTGTTCCCCAAACTTTCTGACATATAATACTTCAGCACCACGGTATGAAGCATGGGAAAAGCCACACTCCAGAAATCCACTGCTTCAAGCACCTCCCCATTACCCAGATTACTGCAGCTGATACTCCTCAGATAAACCTTTGAGTTTCTCTCTAAAAATAATTATTTTAGCCCAAGACAGACCAAAAGAAATAACTTTAAAGAGTACATGTGAAATTCAAACTCTTTACATCAGGAACAAAAACAACAAAGGCACCAGCCAGAAAGCGGCCAGCTGAGTCACTCGGATTGACCAGCTCTGGAACAGTGAAATTCCACTACATTAAACATTTGGAAAGCCACATATTTGCAATGACCTCTGCTAAGGATCTGAGCAACAAAACTGTTTTTAGTGGTTTCTAAGTGTTTCAGAGTTTATTCTCCCTCTCTGCAATGTTTGAGGTACTAACATAATTTGATTTACAGGAGACAGAAAGCGATGGAGGGAGAAGAAAATGGAAGTGAAATAAAGCCAAAAATACTTTAAAAACCCGCTATAATCCAGGCCAGAAAATTCTCTTGCTCACATTAAGCAACTGCTAACAAAGATGGCAGTGTTTTGGGGGTAGGGATGATATCTGGGGGTTAGGAAATCAGGATCCAGTTTCACAGAAAGAAGGTGGCAGCAAACATACAAAAGAAAAGGCAAAAAAGGTGGCAACTGTCAATAACCTCTCTAGTGGATTCAGTGCCACCAGTGCTCTCTGATCCTGTACTAGGAATGCCATCTCACTTCTGGGCTTTGGAACTGCCTCTCTTTTGTGTGTTTTTTTTGTAAAAATGCTTATGAGATTAAAAAAAAAAAAAAAAAAAAAAAGGATTGCCCAAGCTGAATTCAGCTGGAATTTTCCATGGGCCTGCCTGCACTTACTTCAGTGTCTCGATCTTCCGGAGCCTCGTAGATCTTGGAACTGCTCTTTCCAAAAGAAGTTCTGTAGTGATTTTTGACATTTTTAACCTCCACCGCTCTCCTGGAATCACTAATCAGTCAGCTGTAGGATCTCTTCTTGTAACCTTCCTGGAAAAACAAACAGGAATAAGAGAAAATGCTTTCAAGTGACTCCAAAAGGGGGGGAAAAAAAACCATTATGAGGTTATGTACTGATTTTGCTGCTGTGTTGGAAGCTGCCTTTTTTATTTGGTTGAAATAAAAACAGCAGAGACTAATATTAGGCTGGGCACAGGCTCCCAACATGCTGACCCAATCCACCTCCAAAACAACAGGGATACCTCCCGTGGCTGTTAGAGCGACAGACTTGCTGCAGGGGATGGCCCTCAGGACCTTGACAGCCTCACAGTTACCTGTTTGTGCCTCTCCTGGGCTCTGCTCCAGGACTTCCAACAGGCTTTCAAACAAACAGCAACAGAAAGAATAAATACACCTGCTGTGAACCCCTTCCTCCCAAGAAAATGACAGTGCACTCGCTGGCCTGACCAGCTGGACAGGCTGTTGGCTTGCAACTCCGAAATCCCCTAAAATTTTGGAAAACTGAAGCAATTAGCAGAAATGTGAATATCCACCAATTAATAACATTAGTTCTCCAGCAAGGAAAAGAAAATATCAACAGCATTCTGTGCGTTGTTGGCAATTAACAGATGTTTCCATGCATTGCTGTGGATGGGATAGGACATGCATACACAGGGATACGCTGATATTTAGAATAACAACACTGACAAGTCCAAAGGAGCTTCATGAAATTACTGGTTCAGGCCTTACCACTCTTTCTGACACAGATTCTAAGGGAGGGAAATAAAAGCTAACAAAGCTCCAAGCCCAGGCTCGCTCCTGTCTTTCTGTGTTAGATCAGCGCTGCCTAAATGCCATTCCAGCACGTCCTGTGGAACACAGGGGGCACTGAGCTGTCCTTGGGCTTCATTTCAGCACCACCAACCACCTACAGCACCCAGAATGTCGTGTGATGGGCAACAAGGCACTGCTTTGTTAACACTTGTATGCAAGGACAGTCCTTCAGGTATGGAATATTTTATACCAGCACAAAAAGGCTGAACGGAAAAACAGTTTCGAACAGCAGATGTTTGAGATTTGATCCTTCAAGCGACAGAGCTGTCACCGAGAGCCAAACCACAGGGCGAGGCTGAACCTGCTGAACCTACCAAACCTCCCTAAGCGCTAAGGTACATGTGCCACCAGTGGCTGTGGATGGGGATGTGGATGTCCCCATCGCCCTCTCTGTGCCCACACCAGTACCTCAGACACAGCAGTGACACCGCTGAGCTGCAGGGAAGGCGGGCATGGAATGTCCTCATTCCCCCGGCATCACGGGGGATGCTGCGGAGGGGACGCTCGGCCACACCGGGGGCTGATGGGCAACTGCCCCTCCTCCTGCCCCACAGCAGCGCTGGGGCCCTCCGGAGCCGCACGGCGGGGCATCCCCCTGGGCTCCGTGTGCTTGGCCGTGCCTGCCCTGCCCGGCCCCGGGGCACGATGCGTGCGATGTCCCGGGGACGGCGGGGCCGCGGACGCCGGGCTGTGCACCCACCCTGGGCCGGCCTCCCGGCCGCGGGGCATCAGCTGCGGGCGCAGGCCGCGGCTCCGCCGGCGGGCAGGGCCGGGCCGGGCCGGTGCGGCTCCAGCCCCGGGGCCCACGCCCGTTCCCGCGGCCTGCGGTCACCAAGGGGGGCCGGCGCCGGCCGCGGCCTGAGGCGCCTCCGCGGGGCGTGCGCCGCGACTACAACTCCCAGCGTCCCCCGCGGCGCGCCCGGGCCCCGCGCCGCTGTTCGGGGCCGCGGGGGCTGCTGGG
>JAWMRA010000048.1:6559607-6619393 GCA_035584735.1 Pseudotriccus pelzelni
CGCTGCCCTCACCTGGAAGCGGCCGGGCGGGAGGAAGAGGAGCCGGGGGAGGGAGGGAAGGAGGGAGGGAGGGAGGACGGACGGAAGGACGGGCGGGCGGGAGGAAGAGGAGGTGGAGCGGGGGAGCGGGGCCGTGTGCTCGGCGCGGGCGGCGGGATGCGGGCGGCGGGCGGAGGGCCGGGCTGCGGCTGCAAGGGGATCCGCTCCTGCCTGCTCTGCGAGGGGCCCGCGCCGGCCGCTCCGCCCCCGCAGGTACCGGGGAGGGGGCGGGCGGCGGGGCGGGGCGGCGGGAGGAGCCGGGGGGCGGCGGGGGGCGCGGGCCGGGGACCCTCGGGGCGGAACCGCGACCCCCGTGCCCGGGGAGGGGCCGCGTCCCCGGGGGCTGCGGGGCTGGTAGGGACAAGGCACGGCCCCCTCCCAGGGGTGCTGTGGATTCCTCACCCTCACAACGCCCCGGATGCGCTCAGGAGCGGAGAGGGAGCTCACCTGAGCTCCGCACATCACGCTCATTTCCTGCAGCTTAGCCTTGTGGCCCGGGCGATTTTTATCAACTTTCCTCATTCGACATTTATTGCTTATGACAAACCATATCTCTGCAGCCGGCCTGAGCGATGCCCACCATTAATCTCCTTGCACCTGTGGCACCGAGAATCATCGGTCCTTCTGTCTTTGCAGGATAAAGACATCACTAGGAAGGAAAAGCGAAGCAAGCACCTTGTGGGGAAAAAAAAACAAGGCAGGGAATAGTTGTTCCCCAAAAGCAGCAGTAAAATTTCTCGTGTCTGCAAGAATCCTGTACGGTTTTCATGCTGCAATATCAAGGTTGCAGTGGTAAAAAAATGGAAATGCCTTTATTGCTTTTTTCCTTCTCCGTTGTTATTTCTCCAGGGAGAAGATAATTTCACTTACTGTCCAGCAACAGGCCTAGCTCAAGGAAATGAGCACTCGGAATTTGCTGGCTGGGCATTCCCCTTTCCAGGAGTGTTCCTGGTTGAGGAGTTCATTAGTGAAGATGAAGAGTGTGAGATAGTGGAACTGATGGATCGAGATGACTGGAAACCGTCACAGTCTGGCCGAAAGAAGCAGGTTGGACTTTAGAAGCACATTTGATCTTGGATGCATCTGGAAAAGGAAAGCTGTTTTCAGTTAAACCCCAAATATTTAGGTGTTTCATTAAATGTCTTCCTTTGAAAGCATTTCCTGAAATCAGTGGCAAGAATTGTCTGTTGTTGAAATCAACTCCTTGCAAAAACATGATAGTTACAACAAACAGTATTTGATGGTGCATGTCCAGGCATTAAAGTTCACACAATCTCCAAGGGAAAAAAGTGGGTGTGTGGGTTTGGTTTTACTTTACAAATCTGACTCTGGAGAGATTAATGTAGATTCCCCGAGTCCTTTTGGAACCTGGTGACCAGGAAGAGATGGAGAACAGAATCCTGTAGGCACCAGAGCCTCTCCAAAAAGGCTTGTCCTAGCTTTTCCCTTTCCACCAGCTTTTTCCCCCCCCCCCTCTTCTTTTTCAACAGGACTATGGACCCAAAGTGAACTTCAAGAAGCAAAGGCTGAAAGCTGGCAGCTTTACCGGTTTGCCAAGTTTCAGCAGGAAGATTGTGGCAAAAATGAAGGCCTGCTCTGTGCTCAGTGGTTTCTTACCTGTTGAACAGTGTAACCTGGACTACACACCAGCGAGGGGTTCTGCCATAGACCCCCACTTTGATGACTGGTGGCTGTGGGGGGAGCGTCTGGTCAGCTTAAACTTGCTCTCCAAAACCGTTCTCTCCATGTCCTGTGACTCAGAGGACACCATCCAATTATCCCCCACTTTCAGCAAAGGGGAATTAGGCCCCCCCGGCTCTCTCACACAAACATCAGCGCGCAGAAATTCGGGCGAGGAGGCAGTCGAAGGCGTTCTGCCGCCGAGGCTGGTTCCCAGCAAGGAGGTGACTGTCGCGGTTCACTTGCCCCGGAGGGCTCTGGTGGTGCTGCGGGGGGAGGCGCGGTACAAGTGGAAGCACGGGATCCACCGCAAGCACATCGAGCACCGCCGCGTCTGTGTCACGTTCAGGGAGCTCTCCGCAGAGTTCAGTGCCGGGGGAAGGCACGAGGAACTGGGCAAAGAACTGCTGGAAATAGCTCTTTCGTTCCAAGGGAGGCCGGTGTGATCGAAGGGAAGCCCGAGTTGCATTTTGTTAGGTAATTTGTAAAACGAGGTACACAATTTGTACGACTCGGTTTATTTGTGTGTGAGGAACGAGGTGTGTGCAGAGAGAAGCTCAATAAAGTGGAAATTTGACAAACAGAAATAAGGGAGTGCAAGGAAGGGGTGAGCTTCAAAGGCTCTGCCGGGCAATGGGAGCTTTTAGGCCAGTCAGAAGTGAGCTGTTGTATCCATTAGCTGCATTTTAACAAAAAAAGCAAACAGCCGGTTTCTAAACACTTAAATTGTTTAGAAGAAAGAAAGTCAGAATCATTAAACCGAGCTGAAAATCAGACAGCCCTTGACACAGTTTTAGCCTGAGCCCTACCACATATTTTAAGGTTTCCTGGCCCACACTTGATACTGTCAGACGGTTTTGAGTATTGCACCTCGCCCTGGGGGCACAATTATCTCCTCACCTTCCTCAGAACCTTCAGAGACCAGCTCTCAGGGGAGGAGGGTAAGCAAGTATCTCTCCACAGCTAGAACAACACACTGAGAACTAATTAATTATCCTTTGCTGAAGATTCAGGCTCTTAACAATGAGGATTAATCATAAATTCCGTGCGTGACCTGTATCTTCTGGGACAAAAGAGCAGCATTTGCAGAGGGCCGATGCCACTCTTCAAGCTTGGACAGGGATCAGACCAAAGGCCTGCACAGGCTGTGTTATTTTCTGATCATTTGTCATCTCTGAACCCCGCTGTCAGCTCTCAGTAGCAAGACTGAGATTTTGGGAATAAGCTGGGCAACAGACTGCAACACTGGCAGCTATCATTTATTTTCCTGGCACCTCCAGCAGTCAGGTTTGAATCATGCCTTGTACCTAAGATTCAAGTAGTCATTTGCAGCAGAAGCTGATTTGAGGCCATCTGTCTGCTCTGAACAAACTTCTGTGCTCTTGAAAATGAAGCTGTGCCATGGAAGAAGTGTGATCCTTTAATAAACACAGTTGTGCCATGAAAACCATTCAGCACAGTCACACCTACAGTCGTACAACACCGCTTTACAATGCTGCCTGGCTGTGGTTGGTAAGGAAAGGGGACAGACAGATTTATAAATGGGATCTTGGCGTCCCTGCACCGCTGTGTTCTGCCCTAGAAGTACTTTCTTGGCACAGTGCACAGGATTTACTGTACAGTAATGCACTAGTGCCACAGGCACTGCCCTCTGCTTTAGGGACTGCAGGGGAGGGAGCTGTTTACCCAAAACACTTACTAGAAATCAGTTGGGTCAATCAGGATATTTCTTAGCAGTTTAAGCCAACAGATACAGCTACAGCCCTTTGTGCAATGAACCAGGTTGTTTAACCCCATATTTAAACAGCTGTGGACATTGGCTACGTGTTAATTCCTGCAGGGACCCACAGGCAGGGCTGCCATGGGCAGTCCCAAACCCCAAACCTCCATCCAGGCAGGCTGGGGAGTGTCACCGAGGTGCTCCAGGAGTGATTCCAGCAGTCACAGCACAGTCTCTCTGATGGAAACCTGTCACTGCAAACACAAACAGGCACAGACAGCTCTATCCCAGGAAATTCCTCGTAGGCTGCAACTGGAAGAGAGTAGATCTACATCAGGTATTAGGAAGAACTTATTTCCTGTGAGGGTGGTGAGGCACTGGCACAGAGAAGCTGTGGCTGCCCCATCCCTAGAAGCATCCAAGGCCAGGTTGGATGGGGCTTGGAGCAACCTGGGATAGTGGAAGGTGTCCCTGCCCATGGCAGGGGGTGGAACTGGATGATCAGTAAGGACCCTTCCAACCCAGCCCATTCTGTGATTCTCCTGCTCACTCCCAAAAGCAGGGGGTGCTCTCAAAACAGCAGTTCCTCATGTCTTTCTGCAGCCTGGTGTGATCAGCACTGTGTGGCTGGAATTCATAGTGCTTTGGGGGCATTATGTTCCCAGGACAGCACCTGGAGCTGCCTTTGGAGCAGAGGAGCTTTGTCCAAGCAGGAGGAGGAGGCTGTCAGCCTGGGGGAGCCCAGCACAGAGACACAGAGGAAACTCAGAGCAGGTTCTCACAGAGCAGTCACTGCGCCTGTATCCTCCTCATCACCCTTCCACTTCAGAGCCTCTCCATCGATCCACTCCAACTGCAGCAATCAAGTATTGCCATTAATGTTTGGCCCTGACTTCCAACACTCCCTTCTAGATTTATATTGTGCTCTCAGCCTGCTAAAACCCTCTCCTTGCGCGTACCTGCTGTTCCATTCTCTCTGCGCTGGAAGCAGATGACGGCTCCTGATGAATCAGATTGCCACAAGAACACATACACAGTTCCTTTCATGCTCTGCATTTGTTAGCTGAGTTTTTCTGCCTCAATCAAACTATGCAGGAAGCTGCTGCTCTTGCCAGAAAATTCCAGCTCTTCCTGGTTGGTATCTTAAATGTGAAAAAATGCAAATAAATTAAATACTGAGCCAAACCTGAGGGATTTGTCTCGATGGTTTTGAAGTCCAAAACTTAATCTAGTCACTACACAGTCATTGCTGGGCCAGTCTTTTGACATTTTAAACAGCTTCTTGGGCATCATCCTTAGATCAAAATGCAATTACACCCATCTATTCAGTATTACTTTTTAAAACTTTATGTACATTCTCTCCTAAAAAGCCAGAAAACAAAACAAACAAAAAAAAAGGCCAGAAAACCCTGTTTTGCAGAGTTACAAAGCACTAACAAATTGACTGTCAAGTACCATAGAAATCTGAAAAAAGTACAAAGAGGTTTTAATCTTAATTAATGAGCTCTTAGAAGTAATTTTGTCAACTAAGCTGGTATTACTAACATAAGACAAATTTTAGTGGTCTTCCTGTTACAGAAGTTCCTGTCACAGCTGTTCATCTCCTTAACCATCTCCTTAACCTCACTGTAAGGCACGTGCCAAGACCCAGACCCTCATTAAAAGGAAGCACATCTAATTGTTATCTACTTGTGTATGTTAAAAGGAGAAGGATAATATCTGAGCAAAATTTAAAAAAAAAAAAATAAAGGCAGAACCCAAGTTAACCCATAGAGGATGCTGGAGGACTTGACCTGCCTTTCAAAAAATCAGTCTGAAATCAGTAAGCAGCACAAAACTGAGCAAGTTTATCCAGTTTCTCTCACACAGCTGGACAATAACTGACATACACTCGTTGCTCTACATTAAATATTGTTCATGCAGTAGTAAAACAAGAATAGGCAAAGCTAAAATGCAGATTTTTTTTTTTCTTCCTCTTAGCACTCATCGCTGTCACAACCCTGGGCAGAAGGCAAGCTCCCAGCTGGACACGCAGGGATTCAGGGGAATGCTCTCCAAACCCAGACAGTCAATTTAAATTACTGAAACTGCTTTGAGACGGGTGCAGAGGAAAGAGCCTGAGAGTTAATCAGAAAATAACCCCCCTGGCCCAGCCGCGCCGGGAGCTGAATATGAGATTGCAGCCTGGAGGGGGTGCTGAGGCAGCTATCTTAAAAGTAGATGCAATGAGATTTAGAAGATTAAGAAGCTGCAGCAGCAGGGAAAATCCAAAAAGCCTTTTGTTGGTTGTTTGAAGGCAGGGACAGGAGAGAAAGCGCATTATGAAAGGCGGGAGCAGCACCTCCAGCCCGCAGCCCAGCGCAGGTGCCCTCGAGGCAAGCTGGGCTTGCCCAGCCCCACATCCCAGAGCCAGGGAAAAGGAAGGATGTTCCCTCTGCAGCTGAACCCACCCCGGGAGCTCTCCATAAACACTCCCACATATCTGAGCGCTTACGGCAGCGCTCGCCCCACCCGGGGCTCTCGCACAGGATCGCTTTCATCCGTCACGTGGAAACCCAACGCTGCTCCAGCTCTCCTGGTCATAAAGTCCCTCTCAGAGTCACATACCCACTGAAACAACGGGAGCCAGGCCTGCCCTGGGGTGATGTTAAAAATAGGGAGCTCACAGAGCGAAAGCTGCCACTAAACACAGCGAAGGGAGAACCTGACACTGCTCTGGCTCCCACAGCTGCCTCCAGCTCCCAGTCCTGCACTGGCTTGGCTCCTGCTAACAAGGGTGGGAGGGAGAAGAGTCGCCTCCTAAACCAAGGAAGGTGCCTGGGAATGATACAAAGTAGGGCTGTACCCTTGTCACTGACAGCTCCTTCCCTGCTGTAGGGCGGGCAGGCAAGGTCCCTGCAGTGCTGCAGGCTGCAGAGATATTTTTCTGCTGGGCAAAAGCTGTCCAAAAAAAATCTGGAGGAAGACTCAGGACTCTGGAGTGAAATCATGGCTGTCCCTGAGCTAAGCCCCAGAGCAAAAACTAGAGAAATGGCCCAAATAAGGTAATAACTGGTCCAGCGAGTCACAGCCCAAGGCGGCTGAGAATCAGGGCAACAGCCACCCCAGCGTGCAGCACCCCAGGGCCCAAGGCTGATACACAAAGACAACACCCACGTCACGGAGATCCTCAACACATGTCTCCAGCCGAGGGTGGAACCCTCCCAAGAGAAGTGTCTCCGGGCAGGAATTGCAGGAATGGAGCCACACAAAACCTGGGACACTCCAGGAATGACAAACGGACACCTCAGGAACGACAGAGAGGTGACAGCACGGGACAGACAAATCCAGACATGACACAGCCCTGCTGGGGCAGCAGTGAGTGTGGAAAGGCTGGAATCTTCATGCTCGACTGATGGGAATCCTGCTGACAGCCACGGGCAGCAGCAGGAGCAAGGATTTTCTGGTGCTGTAGCACAGGAACACTCACCTGGACAACTACAACATCCTTACTCCTTCCTTTATGGATGAACTGCTGTGGTTGGTGCCACAGGTAACCTGTCTGCAACACAAGTCTGGACACAACAGAAGTGAAAATGTAAACAAGCTGAAGAAAGAGAGGCCGGAGCAAGAAAAGCAAATGCTGTTGTTGGGAAAGGAGAGGAGTTACAGCACAAAGATGATCCCAGAGAGATCCCAGATGCCACAGCCAATGAGCAAAAATACTCTCAAGGGCTTCTCATGGAAGGGAGAACTCGGTGCCCAGAGAGACACAAGACACAGAGCTGCAAGCAAAGATGGGAAAGCATGTTATTATTCTGTTTTAAGTACATTTGCCCCCGGGACACCATCCCAAACCATACCTCAGACTCCCCCTGGAGTAAGGCGATCCCACTCCAGTCACAGATGTTCTGCCTTGAGACTGATCTGGAATCCAATCCCACCAAAGCCTCAGTGAGTTATTCTACAAAAATCAAAGCACAGTTTCCACTGCATTTCTCCATTTGCTGAAGTTCATTATACTTGTAAAAAATTAAATTAACAAATTGTCTGTTTCCAAACAATCTGCATTGCTTTCGCAGCCCCGAGTGCACACAGGGAAACTTTTTTTTTGAAATGGCAAAAATGTCTCAGTGCTTTCCTTGACAACTTCCTGAGCTCCTCAGTACACAAGGGCATTATTACTGATGTTAAAGGAGAGTGCAAAGTACAGATGAGAGACTCATCCCATCTGGTCTGGCTCTGGCCTCACAACAGAAATCCTCCTGGTGGAAGAGCCCACACTGTAATACTTGGCAGAAAACTCAACTCTGATTTTGTTGTATAAACCTTTAATTTTTATTATGGTAAAAAGAGGAAGGGAGAGAGGGTGGATTCCTGAGGAGTTTGTATGAATTTCAGGACCACCCACTTCCTGGAGGACACTCCTTATTTTTTTGCATATGCACATGAGTACAGGTTAGTCATTTAGCACACAAAGCTTATTTTTCTTTGCTGCACATCAGCCAATATGGTACATGCCAACTGCAGCAAGAACAGCAGATGAAAGCTACAGACACAGTGCTAAGCAACTTGTTCAGCAACGCTCACATTCACATGTAAACAAGAGAGATGAGAGCTGGTTTCCCAAGGCCCTCGCCAGAGAGGAATATTGGGATAGTCTCACCCTGCTGCCCTGGGGTTTGCATGTACTCTCCATTCTGGGAAGCTGACATGTAATAATACGCTGCCATTAGATTTCTCAAATCCCAGTGGAATAAGGGACCAGGGTTAAATAGAACATTACAAACATCCTTAATGATTTCAGAAACCTATAAGGCCTCAGAGACTCTGAAACTGCAGTTTTCGAGTGCAGAGGAGGAAATCAGCACAGGATCAGGGCCAAGAAAATGTGCTTTTGCTTCTTGCAGCCCTGTGTGGCAGAAAGCCTTATTTTCCCTTCAAAGAGCTCACAATTGCAAAACACTCTTTTCCCTCCACAAAGTTACTAAAAATCATAAAATTGGGGTTTTTTTACAGAAGTTTTTCACCCACAAGGATGCTACAGAATTTACAAGCTTCCCTTGCTAAGCAACACAGACATGCAAGTGTCATTGTCTCAGCTGCTGAAAAAAGAAATGAGCTCAAGGGAAATGGATAGCTCTTTAATGGCACACAGCATTCCCGCCGGATCCAGCTCCATCGGGCTCGCCAGCACAGCTCCAGCTTCCACCAGAGGAGCTGCCTGCTTCGGTGGAGGGAGAAGGAAGCATTCATTTCTGACAGAAAAATGCTACAGCCAATTGAAAAAAGCCAACTGATGGAATACACAGGACCGGGCTTGTCCTCTCCAGCAAAACAGGCAAAAGGCATTGCAGCAACACATGAACGAAGAAGACACAGCAACAGATTCGTACAATATTTGCTGTCACTCCTTACCTCCTTGAAACGCGCTTTGCTAGTCCTTCAAAGTTTTGTCTCATTAAATTCCCCGTCACTGTTCTGTTTTAAGAATGCCCTTGTTAAAACTAAAACACCTGTAAGCCTTCCCTGGGCACTCTTGCCTCTTCTTGGGAAAAAACACATGATCTTGGCACTCATTCGATCTAAAGTGACGGCTGCTGCTGAAGAAAGTACAAGAGAACTTCCCAGCCTCCTGCAACTCAAAATTCTACATCCCCAGCTGTAAAAAGGTAGTAAAGAACAGCAAGAAAAGAACAAAAAAGCTAAGGCCGATTTCTTTGTGGTTATGTATTTATGGAATACTTGCTTTGGAACAACGGTGATCAACACTCTTGGTTTCTGTTGTGCTTTCCTGGATGTCCTTGAGTCAGCTGCAGGTACCCACATTAACCAGCGCTGCTCTAGAACTGAGCTGCCAGTTAATTGTGGCTGCACTGACAGCCAGGGAGTTCTGACATGTAAGACAGGTCCTACACACACGCACACACCGGCTTTCTGGAAGCTGATGCAGTTTAACTTTTGGCAACAGAATATTGCATTTGTAAAAAACCACAGATTTTTGGCTACCTGAACCAACATTAAGGTAAAGTTTTGACCTCGAACTCCACGGCAGTGTCAACTCAAGTTACCAAGTGTGTAGGACCAGAATCAGGCCAGAGACCCCAGCACGTGAAACAGCACAAGAACCCACAGCTAGAAATGGCAGGCAATTAGCATTTACATATTGAAGCCTCAAGACAATCCATCACTGGTGCGTCCCACCGAGTAGCAAACCGGGTGTGTTGCCCTCAGCCCCAGCTGAGGGGGTGTGCAGGCTCTGTCACACCACCTGCATGCCTCTGTCATGCCCGTCTAACTGCACTTTCAGTTTGTGGAGCTCCTCGATCTCCCGGTTGTGCCGCTCCGTTTTGTGCCGCACCAAGGAGCGGTAGAAGTGAATGGTGAAGACGACGAAAATCAGACCCACGGGGACCATGATGATGGTGGAGACCAGTGCTGACTGCCACCCCGCGTGGCTGCTGGGCTTCTCCACGTTGGTGGTCTCGTTCTTCAGGATGGAGCCCACAGGCAGGAATTTTATCCAGCACAGCAGCACGACCTCCGCGAGGAAAAGGAGGATTCCCAGGACGGTGGAGAAGCCCCAGGCCAGCTCGATGTAGGGGTGCATGCGCTCGTGGGGGGACTCGCTGATGGAGTTCAGGTTGTGGATGTTGCTCACTGCCTCCACGTTGGGCAGAATGCAGGTGCTGATGAGGAGGGCAAAGAGATGAACCGCCACGAGCACTGTCGTGCAGGCACTGAAGGCGATCAGCAGCATCTGGGGGTACTTGTACTGCACCTCCAGCTGCACCTCCACCATGGCAACCTGGAACCAAGGAACAGAGAGCTCGTCAACAGCTGCTGGCTTTCCCTCTTTTCAAGGCTTCCATCCAGGAAAGCATCTTTATTCAGGAAGAACACCTAAGGTCAAGCACACACTCAAGTGCTTTCTGGAATGGCAGCCGGGATGGATCGCTGCTGTTCCTCACACAGTCTGTGCCTCGGCCTTCGCGTTTCTGCGCCGTCGGTTTCTGACAAGACACGTCTCTCCTTGCAGCCACGAGCCATACGAGCTGCATCAACCCCAACACGCGACAGAAGGAACTCATTAGACGGCACGTGGGGCGGGGAGGCAGCTGACAGCCCGCCAGCCCCCCCCAACCCTCACACCTTCTCCTTCCGCCCCTCACTCACGGCTGCAGCGCAGGAAGTTTCGACTCCGGGCGTGTAAAGAAAAGCAAAACCAAGCAGCTCCTCTGGCCAGTAGCCAGCCAGGTTTCACTGCCCCCCCATGGGAAGCACACAAGCTACTTTGCAGTTTAACTCAGCCCGTAGTTAAAATAGCTGCCTTCTATTCTCAGAACAGTTTACGTTTGGTTTTATTACAAATATGCCCGGATACAAGTTATTTATATCCTCAAATTTCTCCCTTGAGGGCTAATAACTTACTGATACACTCAGCAGTGGTGGACAGCTACTGGCTTATGGGTGTGCTCAGCAACTCAGAGAGGAGTCTCCTTCCCAAAACAAGAGCAGGTCTCTAAAGGTATTTTTTCTTTAATCAAATACAGCTTAAAAAGCAGAAGATGTGCTCTCAGAGAGCAGAAGGCTCTTCTGAGATCAAAACTCGAGTTCCTAGTAAGGCCTGTTAACTGGTTTAGTGTAAGAATTTGTACAATTACTTAACCTACCTGCGAAGTAAACCAGTACTTCTCTGTGGTAGCATCCCTGAAAGGACTGCACAAACCTTTTCCGCTAAGAGAAGCCACAAAAGCGGTGGACAAGACTATCAAACATTCCTCTCTAGCAGCTGTCTTGGACCTGCAGCTGCAATTCATGATTTGCAGAGATATTAACTCCCCTGGCAGCAGGCAAAACCTGTGGTGATCCCCAGGGGACCTGCTGCTCCGGCACGGCACAGCTACGTGGAAAAGAAGCCGTGCTTGGGTTCCTGACACAGGGCAGTGCCTCTCAAGACCATCATGACAAGGCAAAGTCTCAACAAGCAGCTCAATTCTGGGACACTGAAGGATTTTGCAGAATTGACTCACGATTACTTTATCCAGACTTCACATGAGACACCCCCCGAGCAGCCATTTCAGGCTCTGTATAATCACCTGCACCACTCACTGTGGCTTTACTTGTTAATAATATTATTTAGGCACTGGAAGATTAGGGGTCCGCCCATGTTCTCCCTGTTGGAAGCCCTGAAAAGGATTAAAGGGGATGGAAGCCAGTTGGCATGACTGCTGCCTTACCTGCATTTACTCTGAAACCATCAGCAGCCTGAATGAGGGGATCACAGTCAAGTCTGAACACATTTAGTAGCAACCAAGACATAATATGTGGCAAATGGTCTACAAGCCCAGATTTATACCTTCAGCAACTATTTAGGATTTTAGAGACACGAAAAATATTGTGACAGTTCTTGTATATTCCCAGCCTTTTGTCCTGATTATGAACATGTGGAGAGTTTACTTTGTTTGTTTGTTTGTTTTTATAGGTTCCTGTTTGCAGTTTACAGTAGTTCTTGTTGTACAGCAAAGAAAATATTAACGCAGGATTGGCCTTCTATCTATTGCAAAGTCAATTTAATTAAAAAACACATTTCACATGGCCTTGTGCATGTTCTCTTTGCAGTTCCCCTTATATTGATTCGAGACGGAGGAGATCAGACTTATTGTCTGTGTACAATGAATTTGTACAGCGCTGTGGTTGCCAGTCACACCCCATCAGCCAGGAAAAGCTGCAGGTATATTGTTCATTAGTGGGTGCTGTAATAGCCAGAGACGTGGTATTCAGCCAGCTGAATGGGAATTGTACCTGCATGTTCAATTTATAGCTTTATATTAAAGCTGAAAGCCTGGCTGATGTCAACATATCAATTTCTGCTTGTTATCCTTCACATGAGCAGCGCTTTTCAGCTAATTGGATGTTTCCTCCCAGACTAACCTATTCCCTAGGGCTGGCTTCAGCTGCGCGATGCGATGAATTTTTAACACTGACTGATGGCTCAGTAAGAGGTATTTCAGGGGAAAACATCAACAATCCAGATAGGGCAGCAAAGCAGAAAAGCAGTTCATTTAACCCAAACAAGTGCTGAAAAGGTGAGTGAGCCCTGATTGCTTTCCCCTGCACAGACTGTCATGTCATTCCCTGACCGGGATAAGAGAAAGAGGACAAGCTGACATAACCCATTTAAAAATCATTAAATATGCTGCCTAGCCTGTAAAACTATTAATATGTCATGTTTGATACAATTATACTCTTCCCTGCAACAGCCCCCTTTATTTTAACCTCTTCTCAGAAGCCACTTTGCAAGGCTGAGCACTGTGCCAAGCCATGGAATATTTCAGCACAGGCTTAATTTTAAGCTTGAGAATCACCCCACTGAACTCCAGGCTCACAGGAGCGAGTGCTCAGAACATTTTAGAATTAAACTGCAATTAAACTACATGCAATGATGGTGGGGTTTAGACCAGTATAGCCGGGGTTTAGACCAGTATAGCCCCGATTATCCACAACAAAAACGATACTCATCTTGAGAAATTTAGACCAGGACAGATAATAACAGGCAAAAGGATGACAAATGGCTTAACATAAACCATGACACATTCACACAGATGGTTTGGCAGCCTGTAAAAATCACTCCAGTAGATCTGTTAGGGTTTTCGTTTTGGTTTCTTTTTAAAGCAAATACGTGTCCTGTAGCAATTGAACAAGTATTGAGAAGATGGATTAGCAGTAATAGCTCTTATTTCCATCCGGAAAATTATTAAGGAGGTCTCCTAAGCTCCCTCTAAATTTCCTTTATCTGCAGCCTCCTTGGGGCGAATGCAGTCGCCCTACAACCCATCTCCAAGCAGATCTGGCATTGGAATGACCCACATCCTCCTGATCTGCCCAACTCTCTGCCAGAAATACCAGAGATGGTAACGAGGAAGGTTTGCGTTATTCTGCAGCCTGTCCAGAAGGAGTTGGATCAGAGCCATCGCCTGTTGATTAAATATCCATCAGCTCGCAATAATTTTCAGCCAATATGGAACTGGCTCGAATCAAACACACCGACAGGGAAGTAAATAAAGCAACAGCCAAGCCCTGAATGACATTTGTTTACATAGTTAAATGCACTCAGGGCTTCAGGGAAACTATTTCATAGAATCACAGAATCGTTTAGCTTGGAAAAGACCGTTAAGATCATCGAGTCCAACCGCTCCCCCAGCACTGCCAAGTCCACCAGTAAACCATGTCCCTGAGTGCCACGTCTATACACATTTATCTCAAAATAACTTCTTTCATCAATAGCCAAATAGGTGCTCTTAATAGAGTAAACATCCGTGTACTAAATACCTGCATGCCAAATTACCAGGGGAGAACCAACCCAATAGCAACAAATACCTCAGCTTTCACAGGAAGGTCCAATTAGCTGGGAAAAAGCTTGCTAATAAAGAGAATTCCTTATTGCAAGAGATTTTATGTCTTACAGTTACTGATTTCAGGTGTACCTCTTATATGTTAGGCTGGTGGTCATAATTAACACTGCTTAGACCTGTGTGTTTACTGGACTTGCATTTTAAACAGTTTGAAGCGAATACAAAGCCAATGGTTAACTTGGTGTGTTTGCCAAGGACTTCCAGCAACTTTCTGCTGCGTGAGCTGAGAAGGCATGCTTTGTTTTCAATGCCCTGCAGTGTGGGTGGGCTGCAAGCCCCCGAGTCCCAGTGATGCCAGTGACAGCCCAGCCCAGCATGGACACCTCGTGGGACCACGCCGGTAGATCAGTCAACACCACCACAAAATGTTAATGCAACAGCCATGTTAAAGAGAATGGTCACAAATGACTAACATGGAACTCCAGAGGCCCGCAGGGCAAGCACATGAAAGGCTTTTTAGAGTTAAGGAAACTGAGTGAAAGGAGTCTACAGGAGAGCACCCAGCTTTCTCAAAAGAGGGGGACCTTCTGCCCTTGCAGCACATAAGTTTGGTTATAAACCAACAAAGGCTTTGTGAAAAGCTTTTATGAGCATCTCTTGCACACAGACAGAGTGCAGAGAGGACACAAAAACACCCCGAGCACCCTCTCCCCCTCAAGCCTGCTCCCACTGAACCCCCCACCTGCAGCTTTCCAGCTTCACTTTGGGTGACCAACTTTGTCATCCCAGACTGCTGAAATGTTATGGATGATTCATGGTCTGGGGGACTGGGGGAGGAAAAAGCAGCGGAAAAAGCTAAAATAAGACAAGAAAGGCTATCTGGAAAGATCTGTCTTCCCCCCACAGCATCTGAGCTGCAGGATGCAACATCCTCACATCGCGTCCCATGCACCAGGCACTGCCCTCTGCCCCTCTGCTGACAGACCTCAGGAACAACCAGACCTGCCCATTTCCTGAGCAGAAAACCTCCCCCAAACTGGTTTCAATTCTCACTCCCAGTAAGCAAAAAGCAGAGGGGAGATGAAGGGGTCACACTGACACAGCAGAGCTGTGTCTTGTTAACACCACAGCTTGAACAGGCCTGAGCACTGGACCAGACTGTCTCAGTCTTGTTTATTCGCTCACTCCTGACATGGTTTTGACCTATGCCAATACCTTCCAGATAACACCCAAGTGCAGCACAGTGGAAAGCAAGCACCAGGGATTACTTCCAGTAGGCAGCTCTGACAAAAATATACCGGGTTTGGCTCCCTTCAGGCTACAGAGCCCTCTGTCATGAGGTCTGAGGCTCAGGGCCTCTTCTCACACCTCAGCGTATAACACGATCTCCCTGATCGCGCTACGCAAACTTCTCTCTGGCAGACTGCGACCCAACCTCCACCTTATTTTAGACACCGTGACCTGAGAAAACACACACAGAAATTAAAATAACGTTCAGGACCACAGCAACCCCAGGGGCCTGGGGGAACTCCACGCCCACGAGCAACCTCACCCATGGGCAACCTCACCCGTAAAGGCAGCAAGGCATGAACGGCCTCAGGGCCAAAGGAGAGCTCAGGTCCTGGATTGTTTAGCATTGCTGGTGGAACACTTGCAGGTAAGGGATTAGTATTTTTAAAGAGCTGACTTGGGAGTGTGTGGGTTGTCTCAGCTCATGTATCGGTGCTGCCTCGAGAGAGCCAGCCTCAAACTTCGCAGCAGCAGCCGAGGCAGAGGCCTCCTGCCTCTTCAGGAAACAACAGCATGTCCTCCTTCTTCCCAGGAGGAAAACGCCGATTAACGGATGATTTTAGAGAGCCAAAACCTTCCCGATTCAGAAAGCTGTAAAACACACCTACCATGGCAAATCCAGAGAGCAGAGCAGAGGTTCTGCTGGAAGCTTTCAGTTTGGCTCGGCTCAGGTACAATTTTCTCCAGGAAAGGGCTTGAACAGAGTGGTGGTTTGAGGTGACCAATTCCAGGTAGCTGCGCCGGACCCAGTCCCGGTAATCCATGCCCTTCGTGCCAGGCTCGGAGCAGCAAGCAGGGGTGGAGGGATCCACCGGGACGTTTAATTCAGAACTCATGGTGAGAGAAACACTGTGGGAATAAAACAGTCACGTTCAGGCAGACAGGAGGAGCATCAACCGCTGGAAAAACTATGGTGGAACAAAGCTGCCCCTGGTCAGTGGGAAATGATGGACCAAATGCCAACACACTTGCAAGGCACAGAACTGAGAAAGGACGGTCCCTAATTGCCGAAAATGACCATAGGAACTAGGAAAGATTACGCATGTAAACTCAAAAACTATTCCAGCAGGAACTCAGGAAGGCTTTTCATTTCAGAGCTGGCACCTTGACTTTGCCCTCTAATTCCTCCTTGCTAATAAAAGAATTGTTTTACAGATGACACTTTGGCAGTACGGCCCCCATCTTACAATTTTGCTTTGAGCTGACAGTTCATTTCCTGGTGCATCATGGACTGGCTCCAAATGCATTTCTTTAGAGAACCAAAGTAACACCGATTCAGGGAGTCACTTTTTGCTCCTTCTTTGGAAACAGTTTTTCTCAGTTAAACCATTGCTCTTCATGGCTCATTTCACATAGGCACAGTTTTCTTCCTCAGACTCCCCCAAAAGACACACAGCTGACTGCTGTGTAGGATTAACAAATGAACTTCCCAAGCTTTTGCAGTGGGAAGTTCAATTTTCTGAACTGCTCACACTCCATTTATCAGCCACATCTGACCAAGAATCCTGTTCCCTTACTTCCACTGGTGGCTCTGAGCACGGGGAAAGGAAAAGACAATTCCAAGGGGAAAAGCAAACTGCTTCCAGGAAATTTCATCATCCTCAGATTCAAGAGATTACACTGAGAGATGTATGAAAGGAGCAAGACTATTTCAGGTGGTGAATGCCACAGAGACAAGTGTGGGGGCCAAACTACCCTCCTTACACCACCACATCACCAGGCTGCTGCCAAATGGCTCTGGTGACCTCTGTGCCATCCATAGACACGGGGCGGGATCCATGGAATGTTTTGAGCAAAAAATTCTCAACTCTGGCAAACACCTGAAGCCAGATGTTTAACTCGGCCTTCCAAGGAATGGAAGCTACGATTTTCCAGATAATCCCCACACTCGCAATTCCACCATGGACACTAAAGCTGCACCTTCTGGCCATAAAATACTCACCAGCTCCTCGCAGGAGGAGATGCCTGCCCGGAATCACACCTGGTGTGGTACTAATTAATCCCAGCACCACACCTCAAGGTCACAGGCACCTTGCTGCTCACTCCCACACCCCCCCAGGTCTCCAGTGCAGGGGACACATGGGGACAGCTAATAAAGCCATGGCTGCTGTGAGATTTGAAGAAGTGGCAAAGATCAAAGGGACATAACTGCCCACAACTCTTGAATGCTGTCACTAAAAAGGAACAAAACTGTTTCAGGCACAATAACAAAGATTACACTGCAGCAGCAAACAAAGCGTTGCAGGTCACAAGATTGTCCCTCCTGAACATGGGGGGCTTTCAGGTTCTATCCCCCTCAGACATAATAAGGATGGCAGCAAGAGCACAAGATCATCCCTGGGCAGTTTTTGACAAAGACACCATTACATGGAGAACTCCAGGATGGCTCCTGACCTGCTCAGGAGTTCTCAAAATATTAAAAAAAAAGAAAAAAAAAAAACCTCCTGTGAGGATTGGAGGCAGAAACAGTCTGTGAGCAGCAAAATTACTAAGCTGTTTCCTGTGACAACATCCTGTGTGGATTCTGCAATGTATAGCGTGGAGGGAATTTATGGACTTTGTCCCCAGCTGGTACAGTGATGGCCTCTAGTCTGCCATTTATTTTCACAAAATACGCAGGAACTTTTTATGTAGGAACCTTTGACCCCTGGGACAAATTCCATTGAAAAGACAAATGAATTCAGAGGTTACAGAGAGAGGGCAACAGTACCCAATCACATCTGCTTCTTTCATTAGAAAAATAAGCTAAAAATACCACAAGGATGAATTTTCACTCTGGAGCAGCTCAAGAGATGTTCTCAAATAAGTAAACAACTTTAGAATACAATCCATAAACACAAACGTAGCCCAAACAAGCAGTACCAGGATGGCAAACTCACCTTGCTGGCTACGGACATGGAGGGACTGGGTGGAGGGCTCCAGGGGCTGAAACACAACAAAAGAAGCATTTTTCATGCACTGTATCTGAAGCAGTTTTACTCTGGAAATACTTTTCAGACAGTTATCTGCATCCGGGGAGGGGTTATTCTGAAGATTTCACGTTCCTGCCTCGCACAGTTAAAGGTTCAGCAGGCTTGCTTTTACAGAAATCACTGTCCTACAGGGTTTCACTGCACATGGCTGCCGAGTTTTGGATGGAGAATGAGGACTTCCCCAGGAGACCTCTTCCTCTGCCAAGCTCTGGCAAAGTCCATCCCAGCTGCGTCTTCACTCGCTTCTATTGCACCACCAACGCATCTGACCCCACTTCATCTCACACTGGTAAGACTGAAAGCTCTCTATAATTGCTCCCTCACGCTGATCTCGTTACCCTGCCCCAGGGAAAGCCTCTGCTATGCCTCACATCTCTGTGCTGCGCTGCAAGCACATGAGCAGGGATTTCTCCACAGCAGGGAACGAAGCCGATGCCACCAGGGCGAGATATGTAGATCTGTCTCAGCAGCACTGGCAGCTTCCCTGCCTGGTTTTGGGATGCTGGCCCCCTCCTCGGACCCAGATTTCTGCCCCACACCCCCAGACTGGTCAGTGGGTTTGTACCAAAGCCTTTCTTCCCTGTGTAACATCGTCCAGCCCCCCGCAGGCCATGGCTAAGCCAAACCCCAGGCCCTGCTACTCCTCTTCCAAGAGCTCAGGCCCTCTTTGCTACGGGGAACCCCTTTCCATGTCTCCTTCTGGCTCAGGGCCCCCCAGAAGCACCCCTGGGGTGTCACAGCACCCAGGCAGGGTGTGAACACCCCACAGCTGTGACTTCCCTCATGGCAGCAGGGGATCACCTCCCAAGCAGGATGTGATCCCTCACCCCATCACCACAGCTGGGATCCTACTCACAGGGCATTTCTCCTCCTCTTTCCCAGCCACCCTCAGCACACCCCGGGCAGGATGTAAGGGAGGATTCCCCCCTCCAACAGCACTCTCGGACAGGGGATCCCCCAGACCAGGGGAATCCTCCGGTGATCCCCCACTCACAGGCAGAACCTTTCCCTCCTACGGCAACCTGAACAGATCCTTCCTAGGCAGAATGCGACCTCCTTCCTACCACTAGCTCCCTATCTGGCATCCCAAGGCTCTCCCACATCTCCTCAGGCAGGATTGGACCCAGTCCCTCCATCCCCTTTTCCAGCAGCACCCTGGGTCAGCGCCTTCCCGACGCCGCAGGCTGGAGGTGTCTCCTCACAGCACCCCCGGCGAGAGGATTCCTGTCCGGACACATCCCCCGGGAGCCAGCCTGCCCTCTGCATCCCAAGGGACCTGCAAAGCACCGCCGGGCAGGACGGGCCCCCCTTCCCTCTCAGCCCCGCCGCCCTGGGCAGGGGATAGCCGCCAGCGACGCAGGATGAGGCGCGGACCCACCTCCACCATCCCGAGCCAGGGATTCTCCCCACGCGGGCAGGATGAGGCGCGTGCCATCCCCACCACCCCGGGCAAGGGAATCCCCATCCAGGCAGGATAGGATCAACTTCCCCGGGCAAGATGAGACACCCCCCCCTCCTCCCGGTGGGCAGGACACGCTGCCACCTCCGCACCGCAAACACGGAGGGGATGCCCCCGCTACCCCAGAGCGCGGGGCCCGCCGGAGGGGGGGGGAGAGCCCCCATCCCGGGGCGGGATGCGAGGGCGGGCCGTGGCTCACCGCGCTGCTGTCCGGGGGCCGGGCCGGGAGCCCCGGGATCGCGGGCGGGAGCGGGAGAGCCGGAGCTGGAGCCGGAGCCGGAGCCGGGATCGGGAGCCGGATCGGGAGCCGGAGCTGGAGCCGGAGCCGGATCGGGAGCCGGATCGGGAGCCGGAGCTGGAGCCGGAGCCGCCTCCGCCGCTGCCACGGCAACGCCGGGCACGGGCCACGTGACCCGCAGGAAACCGAGGGGGTGCGCCGCCACGCCCCCGCACGTGACCGCGCTCTGATTGGGCCGCGGCCAGGCCCCGCCCCGCCCCCGCGGCGCCCCGGGGGGGGCCGGGCCAGGCCCCCCCCGCCCGCCCCCCCCCCCCCCCGCGGAGCCGGGACCGCGATCGCCCCCCGCACCCCCCGAGGGTTTTGGGGGTCCTGCCACACCGGGACGTACTCAGCGGTCACAGAGGAAGGGCAGCCCCCAGCACCCGCAGCCGGGTGCGATCCCGGGGGTCGCAGCCCGTCAGCGCGCATCTGGCAGGGGAAAAAAACCCCAAAAAACAAAAAAACAAACCAAACAGCTCTGCGGATCCCTGAAATCACGGTCGGGATGGAAATCCCCCACTGGTGAAGGTGGTGGCGGGTCCGGGGCTGGCGTTATCTCTAAGTCTTGGCACAGAGAAGGTATTGGTGCAATGGGATGCAAACGTGCTTTTATTACAGTTGTTAATTACACAGCAAAAAGTCGCCACTTACATAAGTAAAAAGGCAGCGCTGCTCTGCCTCCGCCGGGCTGCAACCTCCTCTGGCTCCCTGGAATCCCGGCTGCTATCTCCCTGCACTCCTCCTCTATTGACTCAGCAGGAAATCCTGTATAAACCCATCAAAAGGACAGGGACAGCCTTATGGGAAAGAGAGGGAGTTCCTTCCCTGGAAACGAGATAAAGAAAATGCCGAAAGGCAGCACAATGGGTCAGCTTTATCACAGGGTAATCCCATCATCCTGAATTCCCTTCTGCCCGGGCGGAGGGAAGAGACAGGAAAACCCTTCCCAAAAACCTAATAAAGAGACAGATACATTTTTTTATCCGAGTGTGCTTTTCACCTCTGCGATCAGGAACACCTCTGCTCGGTTTCAGCACTAAGGCTGCTGTCTCTTGGGGTCCCACGTGTAGAATTGGAACAGAGCAAACTTTAACCCCTGAAGATTGGTCTCCATCAGGGAAAGGAGAGGGACTCTTCTAGAAGAGAATCCAGAAAGAGAATTTAACGTAAGCAGGTCAAACTCCCGGGAAGTTTTAAGCCTTTAAATTATTACTGCTTTGTCCAGGCCCTATTCACAATAGGAAGCAATTGTAGACTTGTTCCTCATTTTACTACACACGGGAGTACTTCCCCTTTTCTACTGTGTGGATGACGTTTTCCCAGTTTTGAGGTCACAGAGTACTTGCATTTTGTCTTGACAAAGAAACATCTCTCGGAACCTCCCTTTGAAGTGCTTTGTATTCTCAACGAGCTCGTACTGCCGGGAACAACCACAACACGGCAGAGTATTTTTTGGAATTCACAGCAACACCTACCAAATACAGCTCCTACTGCTACACTGAGCCACCCCAGCGAGACAGATCCCACCTTCACCAACACATTCCTTTTGCTGTTTATGGATTTCACCTACAAACTCGGCATTCCTGCAAAATGGGGGGCATGAATAATTCAGCACGGGTAAGGATGGCATCTTAAGAAGGCAGGATGAGGCCACACAACCTGAATTTGTTCAGTCACCAACATCCGCTCTACTTAATGCAGAACAGGACTCAGCTCAAAGGCCTGACAAGCTCAGAGGCAGAACATCTTTATTTGTGAGGCTCTCAGTTCTTCTCTGTCCATAAAACCCACCGTATTTTTATGGCTCATCCCACAGTATCCACAGGGTTTGCCTGCCCTAAGGGGGATTCACGTGAAGCAGTGCTCATAACTCATCTCTCCACAGGGAAAATGCCAGGTGCAGAACATCCATCCTGCACCAGAAGTGCTCGGGAATGAAAGATTGCCACAACCTGCCTCTGTGGAGACTGAGCAGAAAACAGTTCCATGCAGATCTCCATCGTGGGAGGGGGGACAGCTGGGACATGGACGTTGCAGGTCAAAAGTTATCCAGCTCTAAAGTCTTTGGGTATGTACAGGGGAACTAAACACAAACATCATTTGCACTTGATCACATCTGCTTCCCAGCCACCACGGTAACACCACTGAGAAGCCATTACATAAAGCCAGCTCAGACAAAATGCAGGATTTCTGGCAGCACTGCTCAACAAAGGATAAATCTAAAAAGAGATTCTCCCTTTTTACTGTTTTTGCTTAAAATAATTTGGCATTAACCAAGGCTTGAGAAGAAGTAGCACCACATTCTGGATGCAAGGCTCTGGGATGAGCACGTCTGAAAGCCAGCAGGCACTTCTAATTAAGTATACACTGAAAAGACAACAATCAAAGTTACAAGTAAAACCACCACTGCATATGCTTTTCATTTAAGCACCAGTAAGTAAATGTATATATAGATGTTATCATTCCTCCTGGGGAATCCAAAGTGCAAAGCAGAGAGCTCAAGCAGAGAGAAAGGCAGGTGTCATTACATGAAGCTGTTAGACAAGCAGAATGATTCCATTCCAAGCCTTTCTGCCATAGGATTTGGAGGCTTTACAGACATAATCTTTGGGAAAATACATTGTTCCAATCCAAAAGCAAAAAGTAAGTGACATGCAGCTAACACCTTTTCCATATTTTCATGTGTGCCAAATCACTTGATCTCTTTCTCCTTTCCTGCAGCCCTGCAAGCATCTCTTTAATTTACTGAAATCCTCTTAAAAAAAAAAAAAAAGAAGACAGAACAATCCAACACATCCCTTTTATTAATTTAAAAAACATGGAAGAAAAGCAATAGGGAAAAGTTTTAGCAATAAAAAAGGGATCCCGATTAAAAATCTATAGAACTTGTCTAGCAACATAAACTGATTTCTTTGGGTTAGAGATGACCCCATACAAAACCCCAAATTCAGAACACTCACAGTGCAGGAGAGTCTGGCTACAGACCACTTTTCTACTTCAGGTTGAACTCTTCCCTTAGATTCATGTATCCCACTGCTACCAGCTCCGCCATAAGTAGAATACGTAGCCTTCACAGTAATATTTCCCTCAAATGGTAATGGATATGTTTTCGCTTTCAGACAGGAAAACACTCTGGGCTACGTTAGAAAGAACTCCAGGGTCACAGAGACTTATGGCTGACTCTTTAGAGCAAACTTAGAGCAGACTGCACAGCAGTTATACAAGCAATTAAGAAAAAAATCTCTTATTTGGCATTTCTCTATCATTATCTCTCAGGCCTGTGACGTGAAGGCCATGCCCCGTTAAGCAGATGTAACGTACGGCCAATGGGTTCTGCTTGGCTGAGATGAAAGGCTTTCATGCTCCTGGATATAAAGCAATGAACAGTGTTTCCAGCTGTCCCTGAAAGGCCTCATCCTCTTCCCATCACAAAACTTGGCTCTTCAGCATCATCTTCCTTCTCTTCCTCCTCCTTGCTGTCCTCTTCATCATCCTCGCTGCTGCCTCGCTCTTGGGATTGATCAGGTTCTACAAACACAAACAGGGTGAATCCATAAGGCATTCCCACCTGCCTTCCTTCTCAAGTATTTCACAACAAAACAGTCCCAGGTGCTAAGGAAATGCGTATTATTAGGTCATGCTAATTAGCACAGGAGGATAACATATCCCCCTGTGTCTTCCTTGTTAAATATCTCACAACTAAGTAGTCCCAGATATTCAGGAAACATGTATCAGGTGATATTCATTCCACTGAGAGACAGGGAGCTCGGAATATCAAATTCCCCCTTGGAGAAATATTACCTTACCCCCAGTGTTACCAAGTCCACCTCCTGTAGAACATTATTTCTTCAAACAGAGGTAGTCAAACACTGGGGATGATGGATTACCTCAATTCCCAACCTCTGCAGGTTGGTATGAGCTCTCAGGGATCACAGAGTACTGTTACAGAGCACTGGGAAGCCACGGACAAGACTGAGTATATTCCTACACCCATCTAAGGGCAGAGAAACTCCACAGGGTGCCATAAACTTTTACAGACTGTTTTGCTATACTGCAAGTACAAGAACCCATGAAGATATGCCTGAGGTTAACAAGGGTCACAGGAAACTCGTGAGGCCTGCTAAAAGACCAGAAAACACTTACTCGAAATTAAATAGCCAATCATGAAAATGAGGTACAGCATCAAGTGGGACCCGAATCTGACTTTTTCTGCTCTTGGCTGTTCCTCAGGCCCAGTCAAGCTCATGTCGGATTTAGGATCAGTGGTCTGATGCCACCGCGTGGTGAAGTTCTGAACTTTCATTTTGTCTTAGGGGTTTGTACAATAATGCAACTTTAACAGCTGACCTGATTCACTGCCAACCCTTATTGTGAATGTATTTACTACAACAAAGGTGAACGATGGCAATTCAGAGGTTTCATTCATTCATTCGAAAAGGAAGATAAATGCTTGCCTACTACGTACAACAAATGCACCTCACTTAATTTGGGAAAACTCAGATCTCAACTGGGGCACACAAAACTAGAAAAAGAAAAGGCTGTTCTCAGTAGAATATAGATCACTATCAGGGGTTTCCGTGTCTATTGGTATTATTATCATTGTTATTACTACTACTATTATTATTATTTTACACAGAGAACCACAAACTGTAAAGAGTTAAAAATGTAATAACGACAGGGGAGTTTGGATTCTGTCTTTCAGGAACTTGTGCCAAACAAAACCACTCCTGCCCCACAACTGGTACACGGCAGTGCCAGTCCCTGATCCAGCTCTCTTCTCTCCCAGCCACTCCCTAAAGGGATGGGTATTCTGTTTTGTTCACTCAAAATGAACAAAAGTATGTTGACTCATACTTAAATCCTCCTCCTAGTTAGAAGTGATAAATGAGTAGCTTAAAAAAAAACACCCAACAGAACAAAAACAAAACACCCAAAAAACCTACTCTGCTACACTGACTTGCTGTCACAAGTAAAATTAACCTAACAAGTAATTTGTCCTCCCGTGTTTACATGGGAGGTTGGCAGTGGTTCAGCTGAAACAGATCCAACTCTGAAAAGCAAAGCAGAATTAAGGTAGAACTGTCAGACAAAGTCACTGTTCCAGCAGAATTACCAGCAACTCCTGTAACTTTAAGAATTACTGCAGTTAGCAAGCTAATCCACAAAGGACAACTATTTGAAAGAGTGAGCTAAAATAAACTCACTGAAAAGAAGCAACAATACGCAAAAGTTTGAGCAAACAGTTACACTGGCATTGCTGAACATGAATTTTCAAGACTGCAGGAGGACAGAGGCAGTCAGGTTTCCCATGTTTATTTCTACGCAAATAAAATAGTTGCGTGGAACAGATGGCACCAAGGTGGCTCAATTTCTTACACACACAATCGTAATTCAGTTTCTTGCTACCCAAGCTGTGCATTTTTTTCCACCTGTTTTCTCCATAAGCATTCAAAATATACATTAAAAAAAAAAAAAGGCACAGCCTTGAACAATACTGCCTTTTTGAGCAGATGATGTTCTAAATCTGCAGTTTGTCAGAATAGCTGGGGCAAAACATCCACAACCAACCAAATCAGATTCCAATGTTTGCTGTCCAAAATTTCCCCTAATAAAGGGAAAATATTCACAAACAGCCAAGTTATTTGTAAGATTAAATCTCAACATAGATGGCTTTCAAAGAGGATTTTGAAACATTAGCTAAAATAACAAGCTTAAGGCTCAGGCTTCAATCCATGTACTGAGAACGCTTGGGGTGGAGGGGTTGGAAAAAGCCCTTCTAGGCTTCAATTAGGGAACTGAGTCTTGAGGAAAGAAAACTAAATTTCACTGACCTTTTTCCTGCTTCTTTTGTTCAAGTTTATTTTTCTTAGCTTGCTGCTTCTTCTCTTTTAACTTCTGGCTATAAAGCAAAGGAAAAAAAAACTATGACAAACCCAAATTGTAAAGCTTCTGAACATTCATACACTGATAAAGGACATATTGGAAAAGCTGATTTCAGAAGAGAAGTTCAATTTAAATTCGGCCTTAACTGAAAATTCAGCAAGAGCAAACTTAGCACATCACCAACAGAAACTTTTCTATGTTGTTTTTAGTCTAATGGATCTTTTAAAAGTCTTCCATGATGCCACTGCAACCCAAACTATATGATACACAAGAATCTCCAAGAACACAGATGGAACAAAAATGAAACTGCCCCTATATTTTAGCTACCTAAGCTAATGAACAAAAAGAGAAAATGGTGTCAAAACCCAGATTGCTGTAACTGAACATTGGTGGGAAAATAACACCAGTAACATATACTTTAATTGAAAAAAAAAAAAGAAAAAAAAAGTGCAATATGCTTTGACCTTCCTCTTTGGCTGTACTTCTCGGGATATTGGGTCCTTGGAATAACACCAGGAGTAAAAGGGAAACTCTGTTCATAAAACCCAGTTTTGTTTGCCCAGAAAAGGCAATCAGGCAAGCTAATGTCACACACAGGCAGAGCAGCCTGGGATTTATGTTCCTCTCTCACCACCATAAGTGAATTCTCTTGAAATGGAGAGCCAGGTTGTGTTAGGTCAGGACAGAAGAGAAGGATGGTGAGGAAAATTAGAGGGGCTCCTAGAGGGCAAAGCCACTTGGGTCCTGCACCATTAGACTGTAGAAGGGGGACAAGGAGGTGTCAGTGTTTCGGCAGCATCTGCTGTTGGAACAGTTGTTCTCCTTCTGAGCCAGGGAAGAGGCAGCAGGCCAGATCTGACTTGGTGGCCATCTGTTGGACCACATTAAATTAAACTAAGATGGCAACAGTGTTTGTGTTGAGCACTTTTGTGTTAATATGGCAGTGAGTCACTTTGCACAGGCCTTTCCACAGCAACTCTCAGCCACAGGATGCAAAGCAGAAGGGAGAGGCTGCTCAGGGTCAGACGCCGTGAAAGAGCCGGGCCATGATATCCTGCTCTTTCTGAAACGTGTGGTGGATAAAGACAGTGGGATTTAAATTCCTGTATCACTGCACTATGATGTTCAGGCTACTTTTTGAAAGCATCAATCTTGTAATTGTTTCACTGTGTCTAGAACTGAAGAGCAAGATGGATTTAATATTTTTTAATATTTTCATTTAACTTACTAGACTTGACCTGCAGGCAGAAGTGGCCTACCCTCTAAGCAGCACACAGTTTTGTGCTGAAGCTGCTTGGTATCAGATAATTCAGATGTTAATTTAAGCCAGATATAAACACAAACCTTTCCTGACACTGTTACAACAAATATGCAGTAAGGCATGTTGCAGTCAAGACCACAGAGTCAGCAAAAGCAGCTCAACCAGTCCCGAGTTATCCTGCCAGTGATGGCATGGAGAAAAGACCACGCCAGCAAAGCCTGTCAGGTTTACAGCTACCTTTAAAAACCAAACAATGACACTGACAAATTTAATTTCCACAGCCAGACTTCCCAGCTGATAGATGCAGACACAGAATGACAGCATTCATCCAAAGCATGCAGCTACAGATGAGGCACAGGGTGTGAGGGTTTCCATGTCAAGCCTCCTGGGAAAAATCTGCCCTTACCGCTTCCTTCTGCGTTTTGCTGTTTGCTCTTCTGCAATCATCTTATTCCTCTCCAGTTTCTTCTGGAATTCCTCATCTAGTCTTTGCTGTAATTGATCACATGTCACACTTTGGTCACAATCTAAATTAAAATACTTCTTTTAAAAGTCATGTCCTTTTAGGGAGAAATCTTTTAGCAAAATACAGAAGGGAGCTCTGCCAGATTTTGTCTGGTTTCTTTATACAAAGCCACGTCCTAGGGATGACTGCTGTACAGACAGCACTTTTAACTTGCAGCCTGAGCCAAACACTGAAACCCTCTGAGGGAAGAATCCTCACCAGAACAGGTGAGGAAGGTTGGGCTTCCGCCTTATTGAATGTGTCAGTAAAAACAAGTGAATAACTGGAGACATAAACAATAACATATGGATCAAAGGACTCAGCCAAGAGAGAGTATAACAATAATGCTCTCTGAAAGAGAGGCCATTCTACTCGACCATGACTTAAAAGAAACATCTGAACTCTGTGCACAGGCGCTTGCCTTGATTCTGTCTGGGCAAGACAGTGATAATAAAAGGGATTTCCAGTTTTCAAAGCATTTTCAAGCCAACCTGAGAACACACACACTCACGTGTCTTACTGTGTGCTAGGACCCCAGGGAACGCAGGAGATGGAGCATGTCTGACACAAAGCACCAAATGTTTCAGTACTGACACAGACGCCACGTATCACACACTCCTACAGACTCCTCTGACAAGGGGTGGCTCAGAACGGGATTATTTGTACATGACTTTCAAAGAAAACACAGATTTGCAGTGAACACTGAATATTCGGGGGTGAGGGGAACTATAAAATGTTGTGCTGACCTTCTCGGCCATGGCATCCATGAAATCTTGCCTCTGGTACTCTCGCCGCCGGAGGTGCCGGTACACGTGGAACTCCCCGCTCCCAGCTCCAGCACTGGAACCTGCAGCAAAGAACAGGTAAGTCTGCTAGGAAAGAACGTGCATGGATTCTCCCAAATAACTACAGCTAAATGCTGAGGGATGGGACACGTGAAAGGGCACTGCAAGTTGAAAAATCTACCAATGACACACAGAGCGCGTCACCCTTTTCTATAAGCTCAAATCACTCACAGCCAAAACCCAAAGAGAGCTGCAAAACCACACACTTCTGGGTCACTGCAGGTCCTACTGGTTGATTACTCTGCCTGGAAAGCTCAGTCTTAGCTGCACATCAAGACAGGCAAAGAATCAGAGATCAAATGCACTCCCCATTTTCTTACAGGCAGAGGTGAGTTAAAACATCCTACCGAGGCTGCTTCTGACTGATTTTCAGCATCTCACACAAAAAATAAAGGTCAACAGAAAGGAGATAAACCCCATCATATTGTACTTTCCCACGCAAGACAGATACCACTGACAGTTTCTGACTGTTTCTTCACAAGTGAAATGCCCACAGCTCTCTCTTCCTGGCATCAGCCTGCATGTTGAAGTCTCACAGGAGCTTTCAACATCACTCTCCATTCTCTTCCTCTGTCTGCTGAGCCATTTCTCAAGGCAAAGCACAGGAATACAAGCCTCAAAAAAGACACCTAATTAAAACGCAGAAGCTGGGACTGCAACAGGGGTGCTCTTGATACCAGCAGAATCCCAGCATGTCAGGTGCTCCCAGAAAAACAAGACAGTTTGACTCAAGCACACAGCAAAGCTATTTGAAAAAGCCATGAGGGAGTTCCAATAAGCAGAAGAGTTTATTCCAAAGTGTATAAAAACTTCAGTCCAAGATCAATTATTCTGAGATAAGAACGAGTCAACCTCTAGGAAGGATGAAGGTCCCAAAGAAAGACAGAACTCCTACATGAAGACACAGTTAATACCACAACTACTATATTTAATCCCTGCAGGTAAAAGTAAAGTATAAGCAGAGTATTTGGGTCAGGTTCCTTGCACAGCTGCCAGCTCCCTGCCTGACCACACACAACCTGCTGCATGTGCCTGAGATCCAGGGCTTCATAACTGTAAGCTTCCAGAGCACTCTCAAATCAGTGGGAAAGACAGATTTACTTATCATCATTTAGTTGTCATCACCAGAGCAGCAGCTTATTGCACTGCAGGCAGCCCACGTGCTGCAGTGCCACGGGCTTTGTTCACTTTGCATCCTGACTACCGGCAGGAAAGCGGGACCCGAGAACCAAATAAAACTCAAAAAAGCAACTCTCGAAGCACATTTCACACCTCTTTCCTCCAGCAAAATGAGCAACAGGAAAACCAGCTCTGTCCTCCCCTGTTAAAGCACTTTTCTGAATTAAATGTGGCTGACCCCGGAGATATCTGAAGAACAGAATCTTTACCCATCACATCTCTGACGAACTCCGGGGGAGGTCGCGGTGCCCATTCGTTCAGTTTTTCAGGGATTGGTACAGTCTTTTCCTGCAAGAACAAACCAACCAGCCATCAGTATCTTCTAGGAGCAAAGTCTGCAATTTTAACACATTGTTGAAAGGCGGGACGTGTCTGACAACAGCCTCTTCCATCAGCTGACAGATCTCAGAAGGAGCACAGCTGCAGCCATTTCTTCACGCACAGAGAGCAGGAGCAGGAGCAGGCAGAAGAGGAGAATCAGAAGGGATCCTCTCTGTCCCTCGCATTCAGGCCTGCAGGTCAACAAACCCCGGGAGGATTAGGAGTGTCTGTGCTTCTTTTCAGTATGGGAACCAGGTGGAAGCATGTCAGCACCTCCAAGCACTCGCGGGAGCTGAGTCTACTCCCACTACCAGTAGTCTGGGAAGTGATGAAAGGCATTTGTGCACCTTCCATGCCAGATCTAGAGGACAGGGAAGAGCAGGGGAGGGAGAACACATGGTGCAAGGTCAGAGGAAGAACGCGGTGCAGGGACATCTCAGCTGCTCCAGCACACACAGGGCAGGGGTGAGAGCCTCCTCCTGGCAAACGCCTCCTCGGGAAAGGATCGAAGCACCCGGTTAGAGGAACTGGGGTCATTACAAGCAGTGGGAAGAGCAAAGACCAGTGGGCAGAGAGCACTGAGGAGTCAGTCCTCCCCCTGGGTCCCCAGAGAAGGGTCTCTCCCCTCACAGCACCCCAGAAAACTCTCTCTCCCATCATGACAACCCGGTGTGTGGGGCGGGTGTCAGTCCCTGTCCCCTCGAGGACCCAAAGAGGAGGAAGGGGCGGGGGATATCGATGTCTCCCCTCATGGAACCGGGAAGAAGGGAGAGGGGGGCCGGCCCCTCTCTCCTCACAGACCCCGGGGCGGGCGTGCCGGCCCCTCTCCCCTCACGGACCCTGGAGGTGCACCGGGGGGTCTCGGTGTCCCTCTCCCCTCACGGACCCTGGGGGTGGGGGAACCTCGTCGTCCGTCCTTCCGCGCCCCCCCTCCCCCCGCGGCCCCTCCGCCCTCACCGGGTTCCTCATGAGGCGCTCGAGGCGGAGGCGCTGCTCCTCGGCCGCGCTCCGGGGGATGACGAGCGGCTGCGGCTCCTTGCGGGGCCGGGGCGGCCGCGGGGCCGAGGGCGCCGCCATGTTCCAGCCCTGGCCGCGCCCCGCCCCCGTGACGTCACGGCGCGCGACGCTCCCCGCCCGTCATGGCGGGTGTGGCGGGGGGGTCCGTGAGGGGCGGGAGCGCCGTGAGGGGAGTTGGGCGTGGGGCGGGAAGGGCTGCGCGGGGCCCTCGCCGCGAACAGTCGTAGAGTCACAGAATTACTGAATCAGTTCGGTTGTAAAATACATGGAGTCCAGCCTGTGACCGAACACCACCCTGCCAACCACACCAGAGCACCGAGTGCCGTGTCCGGTCCTTTCCTTAGACACCACAAGGGACGGTGACTCCACCACCTCCCTTAGCAGCCCCGTTCCAAAGCCCGACAACCCCTCCTGTGAGGAAATTCCTCCTGATGTCCATGCCCTGCAGCCTGGGTGGGGGCCAAAGGCGCGGAGTCACAGAACGATAATTCACAGAATCACGGAATTGTACGGTTGGAAGGGAGCTCTGGAGACCATCCAGTCCAACCCCCTGCCAAGGCAGGGTCACCCAGAGCAGGCGCCACAGGAACGCATCCAGGTGGGTTTGGAATGTCTCTGGAGAGGGACAGTCCACACCTTCCCTGGGTGCTCTGCCACCCTGAACGTGATTCTGTGAGGGCACAGTCACAGAAGGATGGTTTGGATCAGAAAGGACCACTGGGGTCACCCACTGAATGCCCAGCTCCAGCACGGTCCCCTGAGCTTGGCACTCAGGGCTGTGTCCAGAGGGGTTTTAAAGGAAACCCCACACACTCTCTATGCAGCCTTTGTCAGTGCTCCATCACCCACACAGTGAAGAAATTCTTCACGGAATAGCAGAATGGTTTGGGTTGTAAGGCATGTCTCATTCCACCCCTCCGCCATGGGCAGGAACACCTTCCACTAGACCAGGTTGCTCCGAGCCCTACCCAGCCTGGTCTTGAACACTTCCAGGGACTGGCTAGCCATAGCTTGTGTGGGCAGCCTGTGCCAGTGCCTCGCTACCTTCAAAGGGAATGATTTCTTCTCAGTATCCCATCTAACCCTGTCCTCTGTCAGTTTAAAGCCATTCCCCCTTGTCCTGTCGGTACATGTCCTTGTAAAAGGTCCCTCTCCATCTTCTTGTTGGCTCCCTTCAGGTACTGTGCAAGGCCATGGTTGCGTCACCTTGAAGCCTTCTCTTTTCCAGGCTGAACAACCCCAGGTCTCTCAGCCTTTCCTCACAGGAGAGGTGCTCCATCCCTCTAATCATCTTAGTGGCCTCCCCTGGGCTCACTCCGACTCATGTTCAGGTGGAACTGCTTGTGCTCCATTCTCTGCCTGTTGCCTCTCATCCTACCGCTTGACACCACTGAGAAACACCCGGCTTCACCCTCTGACCCCTCCTTCAGATACTCATGTACACACTCCGATACATGTTGTTCCCTGCGTCACTTCTCCCATGTCCCAGCTGTAGCTGTGCATCCCTCTCCCTGCAGAGCTGCGTTTGCTGAGCTCTGATTTCCTCTGTCTCCCCAAGCACGTTCTCCAGGCTGCAGCGAGTGCAGTCTGTCCCCAACAGGACCCATTAGCGAGGCAGCTCTGTCATCTGCCACACTCCACCCAGGCTGTGGGCTCAGCTGAGCCCTGAGGAGGGTGAAAATTCAGCGTGTTTTTCACTGGCACCCTCAGCCCTGCCAAATCCTTTCCCCGTGACGGTGTAAGCGATACGGGACTTCCCAGTGCCTCGGTGGCGGGCTGCCTGCACCATCTGTTCGTGTCACTTTGGTAATTAACCAGCGCTGCCCCGCGAGCTTTGTCTGCTGACAGTGATGAACGGCAGTGCCATTCCCCACGGCACAGCCTTGCCGGGCACTGGGAGATGTGGAGATGCAGGCAGGTAGCAGGCGGGGGACGCTGCACTGTCTGCATCCTTATTCACATCTGGGCTTTGCGGGAGCAGTGCTTGGACGAGCTGAGGGATTCTATGCTCCAATCCACGCTTGACTGACGGGGCTGGGGCTAGCCATGAGTGGGGAAGAGGAGCCGGAGCTGGCTGTGATCAGGTTCCTCTGCAAGCCAAATTTCTTTTCAAGTCGCTGTGGCCCTACAGAAATGGCATGGCATGTGCTCGGGCTGTGTGTGCGTCAGAGAATTAGCTACTAAAGGTCAGCTGCAATGGAAGAGGGGCATAAACCTTTGTATAGTTTATAGAGATAAGCTGGAGCGGAGAAGTTGGGCTCTGGGTTTCAGACAGTTTCGTGCTGTGCATGTGGAGAGGGTGACAGAAACGGGAACGGAGACATTGGGAATGGCTCCTTCTGAGATTTATAGTTCATTTATATGACCTGAATTTATTAAGCCCCCATTCTCTTCCCCCTTCCGTGGAGAAAACTGGAGCTGATCCTCAGGTTCAGCCCTATGTTTACAAAAGACTTTTCAACCCTCACTGAGGTTGCTATGGAAATCACACTAGTTTGTGCCTCGTGTTTGTCTTACCAACCTGATTTGTAAAAGAATGGTGTGAATTTAGTGCTGGCTGAGTTCCCAGCTGGCCGCTGGTCCTGGAAGGCATCCTTGCAGTCTCAGCCCTGGCTGGAGCAATGCAAACAGCTTCCCCCATGCTGTCTGCCAGCTCCTCAGCTCCTGTGCCCACGGCTCTCCCAGCCTTGGGTCCTCTTCAGCCCGCCAGAACAGAAACCTTACAGTGCCAGGCTGGACTCAGCCTTGCCAAGTAAACACCAGTGCCATTGCAGAGGCAGGTACGTGCCCCTGGTCCCTGCTCAGTCACTGCGGAATGTTTTTTAGAAGCAGAAATGCAGATTGTTTGAGTTTCCTCCTCTCTGTTTAGTCCTGAGCACAGCACAGGAAGGTTTAGCTCACTCACCCCTAAGTTGTCACGGGTGTGAGCAGTGAGCTGCCTTCCAGTCCCCATGGGCTGCAGGGAGCAGCTGGATTCACTTGCCCAAAGTACGGCTTGTGCCAGTGACAGCTCACAGCCCTGGGAAGCAAACAGGCCTGTCATCCAACAGAGCCCACACAAAACGTGGGGAAAGAGACCTGGGAGCATCTTACTCTGGACCTACATGTTTCCAGAATTGGTGCAGACTCTTGATGTGTTATGAACGTATTACTTTTAAAATATATCTATCCAGGGAGGGGGGCTAAGCCTGTTACTGGGTAATTCAAAAATAGAAAGTATTTCATCAAAATAAAAAGCCCATGAAATCAGAGTGCGGGGCTGGGATCTGGGCAGAACTGGGCTTACTGGGGTCATGGGATTTGCATTAGAACAGGGAAGTGTTTTCATAGGTCAGTGCAAACCAAACAACAAAACCCAGCTCCCTGATCTCTATCAAAGCTCGACTGTGCTTCTGAGGAGTTTTCCTACCAAAGGGATCTTTCTGGAAGCACTGCAAGCCTTTGCTGAGACAGACCCTGCACGTCAGGCAGGAGCAGCTGTGGAGCTCCAACACCCACGTGAAACGTGGGCGGCTGCGCTGCTGAAATCCCTTTGCATTTTTGTCCTGTTCGCAGTCTCTGCCAGGGCACAGCTCAAATCCAGCATCACCACAGACCACTTCCACATCCCTGCAGACCAGTCCTATTCCAGCTCTGGGCAGAGGGCACTGCTGGCATGGAATCCAGCCCAGCCCACACACTGAGGTTGCTTTCCCCTCCTTTCACTACCAGATCTGCGTGTTAGATGCAAAGGGCTGTTGCATCCTGCCCCTGCCTCCCAGGAATCCTATGAAAGGAAAGAAAGAGATGTTTTCCAGCAAGACCGATGCTGTAGTTGGTCAATTTGCTAATAAGCTGAGGTGTGAATGGTTTAGGTTTAGGCAGGAAGAGCAGCTGTCCCACAGGCACATCTCTCAGTGCCAGCCTTGAGGGCAGTGGAGTCATCCATAAGGAGGGGCTGTCAGCTCCCCAGCTGCCCAGCTCCTGATGGATGAGCTCTCCAGGAGCAGTGAACAGGCTCTGGAGCCTTTTGGGGGAGGGAATATTTTTGTGAATGGATCATGACACAAGCGTGGCCTGATTCCTGAGCTGAGCAGCTCCCTCCACCCCCCCAAAAGCCATGTGTTAGCTGTGTCTGTCACGCTGCTTAGCTGTGACAGAACAGTCTGGGACAATGCCCCAGTTTTCCCAGGGGATTCTCAGCAGAAAAGAGCACACTAGAAAGACATACAGCGTCAGAATGTGAGGCACTGCCTCCCAGGAGAGATGAAGGCATGGGAGGGGGAATGACAGGCTGCGGGGAATGGCTGATGGGAGATGCTCTCACAGGCCCTTGGGCAAGGGAGGTCCATGTTCACACCCCAGAGCTGCTCATTCCCTATTATCCACACAGCTTTGGGGAGGGAGGCGTTTCAACCTGTACCAGTGACAGACCAGACAAAGAAAGTAAGAGACTGGGAGGAGATAAAACCCTATCCTATGCAGCCTGGACCCGTCCTCCTCCTCCCCCCTCTGCTCAGCAGTGAGAAAAATACCCCTCTCTCCCTCCTCAGTGCACTCCATCAGGCAGAGACAGACCGAGCCCAGCCCCAAATGCCTTGAGATAGCAACGAGGTCTACACACATGTGACATAACAGCACCCTCCCTCTCTTGTTTCATGTAGCAAATCCAGCAAAACCCCAAGCTCATGCTCACATGCCATCCTTTTTGCAAGTGATTTTATTTTAAAACCAGAACTCGAGTTCTCCATTTGTTTATCAAGTCCCCCTCCCCCTTTTTTTTAAATAAAATTAATTTATTCTACACAACAGTAAACTCTTCCAGACTCTTCCCTATTTACAAATGAACATTTTTGCTTGCAGATCATTGCTTCCCCCTCTTCTCCTATCCTGTGACACAGAAAGTGAGAAACCAGCCAGTACCTGAAGGTCTGTAAGGCAGTGCTCCCATCCAGCCCCTTGGGACCTCAGTGAGGAACCAGAGTAAGGATGTCTGCGCTGTACCCAAAATCCCCCCTCATTCACTCTGTGTGTGAGGGAAGCATGTCCAGGTTAAACCCATCACCCCATCAGCCTTTCCCTGGTGCATGGGGTCCTCCAAGCTGGGTTTTAGCTGAGCTGAGGAAGAAGAAATACCCTCAACAGAGCAAACTCCTCCTGCTGCTCTCTGAAGGGCCGTGTGACTGGGCAGAAGGTGGCATTTCCTGCAGGAATGAGATCCACCAGCTCTCATCTCATACACCCATGGGCCAGAAAGGCAGCTCTCACATCGCAGAAGGAGCCTTGGAGACACCTTCCCTGCCCCCTGGAAGCAGGAGGCACAAGTGACTCAAGCACTGGGGACATGCTTTGCTAGCTCAGGAAAGAAGGCACCTAAAAAATAAAAATTTGGCCCAACACAATTCCAGGCAAATTCAAGGGGTTTTTTTGAGTTAGGTTGTAGCTTGGCTTGTACCTCTCTTTGCACTAAGTGGTGACTTCTAGCTGCCATGGTGGGGTCTGCTCTACCTGAAAACCTGTCCAGGCACTCCAAAGCCACTTGGCTCAGGTCCTGTGAGCACTGTCACCCAGACCTGGCAGCCACACAAGGAGCCAGGACCTGGGCAGGACAAGCTGTGCGAGGCAAACCAAGAGGGACATGCAAGCACTTTGTCTGCAAGCAAAGCTGCCCTTCTGGAGAGTCTCCCACCCCACACGAGGCACACAGACCCTGGCCTGTAAAACCATCCCAAGGGCTTCCATGACCTGTAGGGAAAGCATCAATGTAGTGCACATCTGGCCACAGCAGGTTTCTGTTCTACACTCTCTTCCAGGGTTCACCTCCATCAGGGATCTCCTTCTCCTGCTCTAGGTGCACGTGGCTGCACTGCTCTGTCAAAAAGCCACCAAGCAGCAGTGACAACTGCACTGCCTGGTCCCTCCTGGCAGCAGTGCTGCTCCAGCCCTCGCTGGCAGGGTTTTACAGCTGCTGAGGAGGGACATCAACCACCGGCAAGGCCAATCCTGCCCCTCAGCCTGGCCTGGCCTGCTGTGCCGGCTGGCTGCTCACCCAGCCTGGCACCAGCCCCCACTCCTTTTGCTCTTCCTGGGCATTTCTATTTGTCTAAGAAAAAACACTAACTTTCAATAGCAGTTACTGAAGATGTGTAGTGTTTTCCTTTCTGGGAGCCCAGCTGAACACCTGCAGGGCAAGGCTGTCCCTCACCTCCAGACACAGCCCCTGGCCTCTGCCTGACCCCACCCCGACATCCCGAATGACCAACAACTGATGCAAAACAGGGGTGTTGTCATATTTTCCAAGGTTTGCCTTGAGCAATGGAAACCATTGCCCGGCTATGGCAGAGAGCAGGCAGAAGGCTGAGCTGTTGCCCTTGTAGAGAGCTTAGGTTTTGAAAAAGCAAGGAAGAGAAGGAGGAAGAAAGGGGTTACTCAGGGATTCTCTGTAGGTACAGCAAGGAGAGAAAGGAAACCAAGTAACACAAAAGGCAGGACAGCAGAAAAACCCTTCCTTGAATGCAATTCATTAAATTTCGGGAAAAAACACCTTCTCCTGGCAGAGGGTGGAAAACACATGCCTCAGAGGGAGCTCAAAGGCCAGCCTGGATAAACCGTCAGGGGTGCCCTCTCAGTGATCCACGTAGGTGAGCAAAGTCTCTGCACTGTAGATCTGATTTCCATGGTCATCCCAAAATGCCAGAGTACCTCAGCAGCTGGTTTGCAGGGCGATGGTGCCAGAAGGATGTTGGCCATGCTGGGCTCTTGCCCCAGACCGGATGTGCCAAGGTGCTTTGGCTGGGGGATGGAGCCTGTCACAGCTCCAGGCTGCCATGCCACGATGGTCATACCCGGGAGGAGATGCAGGGAGCTCGGCTTGGCCCTCGGAGAGCTCTTGGTCCAGAGGGAAAAAGAATAAGCTGCAAGCTCTAAAATGGCACTGACTCTTTCAGCCTCCCAAACCTCCAGCACTGCCCCAACCTTGGGGCTGGCACAAGGACCAGCTGGGACATCTCCTGCTGCTGACACAGCTCCCAAAAGCGGCAGGGAGCGAGAAGGATGTCCCGGTTGGGCTGCTGGTGGTGGCAGGAGGAGGTGGCGAGGCTGGTGCAGCGGTAAGGGGCATGGCTGCCCCGCTTCCCCCCACCATCCAGCCCCTAGGCGTGGGCAGCTCAGTAGAAGGAGTACTGGTTTTCCACGGCCCGGGTTCGGCTCCGGGCGCTGTCAGCCTCATGGTAGTCCTCGGCACTGGCGGTGGAGGGCTCCGGCCGGCGCTCTGTGCTGTCGCTGCGGCTCCGGGGGCCCAGGGCACCCTCCAGGCGGTGGTAGGGTGCGGGGACAGTGGCAGGGGGGGCCACGGCCACCCCCTCAGCAGGTGGCGGGGCTGGCGGGCCGGTGGGTGCTGTGCTGCAGAAGTAGTGTGGAGGTGGCAGGTCGACCCGGCAGCCCGGGGGCTGCGGCACAAGGGGTGGCGGGGGGCCGGCGTCTGCAAGGGAGACAAGAGCTTGACCCCTCCAGTGCTCCCTCGCTGGCACCATCCCATGCCCATCCTCTGCATCCTTCACCCTGTCCTTCCCAACACCCCTTGCCCACACTCCCCCAGCACAGCAGGATGCTGTGAGCCCTGCGGACCCCTCTGCTCCTCTTCTGCTCGAGCCAGGGGACTGACACCCATGGTCAGGGACAGGGGGGTCACGCCAGCACAGCCCTGCTGCTGCGTGGTGCTCCCTGCCCGCCTTCAATAACACCCATCCTGGCACATCTCCAGAGCCACACGCATCAGCACAGGCACAGCTTTAGGGAGGGAATCCCAGGGATCATTCCCTTTTAGTTCCACACAAGATACCACCCAAACCTCACACCCAACCCTCCCTTGCCCGGCTCCAGCACCTACCGGGCTGTGGGCTCTGGGCCACCACATAGCTGCGGAGGGTGATGTCGGCTGCTCCACCCGACTCCAGGGGGATGGGGTGTGTGTGGAAGTGGCGCAGCATGTCAAAGATGGTCTGGAACCAGAGGTGCTGCACGTGGCACTGCCCGCTCTCGTTCAGTGACAGGCGGAGGTGCTGCAAGCACAGGGGTCAGCGGGTTAGTTGGGGATCATGAGCGCGAGGCCACCCCTTGCCATCAGCAGCAGGAGCCACCTCCATCAGCCAGGGAAGGTTTGCTCCTAACTCAGGATTATCATTTTTAACCTGCTGCAGGGGGTTTCCTGCAAAACCCCACTCGCTGGGGCACCAGGAGAAGTTTGGCCCCTCCTAGGGATCAACCCCATAAAGAAACACCCAGAGAAGGGAGGCTGGGTGCAGCCAGGGGGGCTGAAGCTCCAATCCTAGTGTCACAGACAGCCTTGGGGAAGTCTTGGGGAAGACCCTAACCCACCTGAACTACTTGCAGGACAGGTGACAAGAACAGGCAGTTATATCCCAACCCCTGACAGTGTGTGCCCTTTGCTAGAAACTCAGCAGAAAACTTCATTTGCGTTAGTTCTGTGTACTTTTGGGCATCCAGGTACTTTCAGGCACAGAGTGAAAAAGGAGAGGGCAGGGGATGATGTGCCAGGCTAGGCTGGGCTTCCAGGCATATTATTTGATAACATTTAACCTTATGCTGGCCTAGCAGGCACTGATCCAGTTAGGAAAATGTAGAAGGGGCTGAGCAGGGTGCAGTGGGCTCCTGGGGGGACAAGGGCAGGCGGTCCTGGGGGTGCCCTGCCAGGGTGCAACTCCCTGCAGAGCTGCTGTGTTTGGGGTCACTGCATGGCACCCACTTGCTTACAGAGCGGGAAGGAACCCGAGGTGCTGGGCAGGGCTGGTGCTGATATTCACAGAGAAGCAGAGGACACTCACCTTGGCTTTCCCCTGGAAGTTGAAGGTCAGCACATACTCCCCCGGCCGCGTTTCGCTCTGCCGGATGACGAACAATCCGTGGCTCCGGGCGCCCCCGAAGAGCACCAGCTGAGCCGCCTTGATCCGAGAGAGAGTCCCGTGGAACCAGGGGAAGTCAGAGAGGTTGATCTCCGCCTCCGCCTCGCTGTCCTCCCCTGCCCGCAGGGACACAGCAGGTTTTTAGGGAGCACCCAGACATCACCCCCTCCCGCCCCCTCATCCTCTCCCTCAAGAGCGAGATGCTGGGGCCGCATCCTGCATCCCGGTACCTGTGAGATGTGCAGGGGGGGAGGACTCCAGCGTCTGCAGGAAGTTCTCCAGTGGGACATGGGTGAGGAGCTCCCCCAGGGAGTCCCTGCTCCGGCCGTGGGGTGCGGGGACAGCAGTGGCCGTGGTGGTGTTGTGAGCGCTGGGCAGGGCACATCTGTCCGGTGGCCTGGGCACATCTGGAAGGGAATTTGCAGAGGGATGGGCTGATGGCTCAGCATCACCCACCATCACTGGACAAGGGTGGGGGCTGTCCTGCTCTGAAGGCAACCACGGTGGATACCCTTGGCTCTCAGTGACACCTGAGGGCTATGTGATGGCTTTGAGGGACTCCCGGGCTTTCCCAGGTGGAGGTCCTTACCGTCAGCCAGGAACTCGCAGCTGGAGGAGGTTGTCCTGCCCGGCAGACAGGCTCCCTGTGCACAGGACACCAGCTCAATATCATCCCCGCTGTCCCTGGGGGAGAGCACAGAGCACATGGTCACATGCTGGGTGCCACACTACAGACATATGCACGTGTGGCACCTCCACTCACTGGCACAGAACGGGGACTCAGCCAAACAAAATTCCAGCTGTGATCTGGGAGCACATCCTGATGCTCCTCACTTCCTCGAACAGAAGCACCAACACCACAGAGTGGCAGAGCAGCCACCAAACAACATGGCTTTTTGGGGGTGAGAAGCCAGCATGAGAGGGATTAAACCCCCGAAAGCCCGTGCTATAGACTCACGCTGGTCAGCCCCAGCTGCAGGATTTTGCTGCAACCTTGTTGGTTTGGATGGAAAACCGTCACCTTGACCCTCAGCCCTTTGCTTCGCAAGACATCGGCGCACCCACATACAATCTGACTACCAACTTCCACCCTTTCACTTTCACCCTCTGCAAAGGGAATTACAACCCTAAAAGACATCAAAAAAACCAAGCCAGGAAGCCTGGAGCAAGACAGAGAGAGGGAACAGACCAAGGGAGGGGGGCAGCCCCCACAGAGCATCTCTGCTGCCGACCCTCCCCGTGCACTTCAGCATCCTTCTTGCACAGGCATCCAACTTGCTCCACAGCCTGTTTTCATCCTGGCTGTCAGAAAGACCCTGGCGCTGCCAGAGCTGCCGGCAGCACCGGGCTACTCTTGCCTAAGGGCGGCCACGTGGGCACAGGCAGCGAGGAAGCGTCTGCGTCGGTGGTAACGGCTCCCTCGTGAGCCGCTGAATTATTTAGTGGCCAGTAAGTGAATCAGCCATTGGGAGCCATTCAGCTGCAGCCGGTTAAAAACAAGAAGGGAGGAAGGAAACCAAAACCAACAGCGCGTTGCAGAAAAGCCGTCGCCGGGCGCTCACGCGGCGGCTCCAGCACGCAGCCCTTGGCAAAAGCACCGGGAGCCGACTGGAAATTCGTTCTTGGCAGCGAGCGCGTGTGTCGGTGTATTAAACAGCTCATTATTATTTGCTCTGGAGTTCATTATTATTTGCTTTACAGTCACGTCCGGAGGCCAGAGCGGGACGGCGCTGGGTGCTAAGCAAACAGAGAAGGCTGGGAGGCTGCCAGAGGGGCTGGCGCAGGGATGCCGGCGGCTCCTGCTGTGGCTTGAGGGGAGCACGGCCGTGGTGCTCGGCTCCGGCTGGAAAACTGGCACTGAAACATGCAGTGGGGAAAAAAAGGGCCTTTTCCCAGCCTTGCCTCCCTCAGCAGCCCAGCCTCAGCACTGCTTCTTGAATTATGGGACTTAAAGCTCATCTCTTTCCACCCCGCGCCATGGGCAGGGACACCTTCCACTATCCCAGGTTGCTCCAAGCCCCGTCCAACCCGGCCCTGAACGCTTTAAGGGATGGGGCATCTGCAGCTTCTCTGGGCAACCTGTGCCAATGAATTATGTATTTTAGAAAACAGGAAAAGGAACTGGAGGAGTAAAAATCTGGAGTGCCTCAGTGCATCCTCCCCATGAGATGCAGCCTCCACAGTAACCAGCCCTGTAAACTGCCTCTCTCCAGCAGAAGGGGGCAAAGGCAGCCTGGAGGCAGCGGGAGCCTCTCCAAGGCCCTGTTCCGGGTTTGCTTGAGGTTTTCACCTCTGTAAGCATGGGCACCTCGTTTTTCCAAAACTGTGCCAAGAAGGGCAGTGCCAGGGTTTCCCCAGAGGCTGGGCTTGTCTGAGCTAGCTGAAGGGAAGCAGCATGGGGCACAAAACCTCCCTAAGATGTAACCTGCTGCATGGGCTGATGAAACAGCAGATGAGAGGTTCTGGCTGAGTTGTGTCTCCAATGACAGTATTGATGCCATTGTGGTAGAAATGTAAATAAATCAATTTAACCAGCAGAATCTTAAATATATCGTGGATGCTAGACTGGAAAAAAACATGGAGAATAGCTCAAATATAGTATAAAAGCTTCAGAAGGTGGGGGCTAGAAGGTTCCCACACTGAGGCTGCATTCCCAGGTCACCTGCCTCTGCCAGGCTGAAGTGACGTGAAGAAGGGAAGGGTGAACAGGCAGCCAGTGCTCTGCAAACACAGGCTGCAAACTCGGCTTTCAGACTGCTGTGAGTCGGGGACTGGTGTGACAACATGAGTAGCAAAAACTGCACTGGGGTAACAACCCGTGCTCAGGGGTGAGGGCAGCACAGCAGCGCCCAGCTCAACCCCACACGGCCCCTTCCCCCAGCAATCCTTACCCGGGGTCGATGCAGTCCTGGATATCCGCCACCCAGGAGTGCTTCTGCAGGGAGTCGATGGTCTCCAGGATGTACTCAGCCCCATTCTCCACCTGCAGGCAATGTGGGATGCTGTGAGCAGTGCTGGGGTCCTGCCACCCACCCCACCCCACCCCACCATAACCCAGCTGGACCCCCACAGGACCTGCTGCTATCAAACAGCACCTCGCTGAGCAGGAGAGGATCAGTGTCCTGCCTCATCCCAGCACAGGGGGGCCGAGGGGTGACCCACAGAGGTGTTCTGGTGTGCCCAAGGGTGTGCCCCCTGACCAAAGATGGGGCTCCCACCCCACTGTTATTAGCACATGTATCACAAGTTTTTTTACAGCCTGTGTGGCAAACCCACACCTGGCTGGCAGCACTGCGGGTACACGGCATTATGCGCCAGCACAGACAGCATCTCTAACTCTGGGGCACCTCAGTGCACCCCAAAAACTAGCTCTGCATAGGTAGGGCAGAAACCACGCTGCTCTCTGCCCCCAAACCCTGCCACACCCCAAAGCCAGGAGTTTAAACCTCTCCTCTGTTATCTTTTCTGCCTGCTGGTCCACGAGGCTTGGAATTCTGATGGCAGCAGCGTGGGAGAGAAGCCCACTTCCACAGGGAAAAAAATATTAAGCAAAAATCAGGATGCAAAAGAGCGTCCAAAATGGCAAGCCCAAAGCAGCTGTGCCTTTCTGGGGACAGGGAGAACCCAGAAGCCCCACATCAGTGGCCACAGATGCCACGGGATGCTGTGTGCCTCTGGCAGGTTTCCCTGCATCCTTCATGGAGCTTTATACATCGCATTCCTGAGCTGGCAAAGCAACCCTGACTCCAGGAGGGTATCACATTGCCAGCTGAGACAACCTCCAAGCAAATTAAATTAATCACAAACAACTGAATCACTGTCCTGAAAATAAGCAGGGAGGGCAGGGAGCAGAGCCCCGGCTGAGGCTGAGCAGTGACCTGGTCCCTGCCGCAGCTTGGGCTGTGCCTGAGTGATCCTGCCCCAGGCAGAGGTGTAGGGGAACAGCAAAGACACCCTCCCTTCCCCTTAATTTGTTTAACCAGAGGAAAGGAGCTTCTCTGGCATTCTGAGGACAACACACAAAGCTGACGTGAGAGATGAGGCTGCTCACTCATGCAGAGCATGACAGCGAGCGAAGCACGTGCAGGGTTTGGGTATTTTGCAAGCACCTGCTTGTGCAATGGAAAAAACTGCACGTGCTTGGTGTCTGATGGGAGCTTGGGACATGCTGCCTGCTCATTTTTAGGCAATTTGGCAGCAGCTATTCTAGTGTGGCCTCCCCAAACAAGGCAGGGGCTTTTCCACCCATCATAACCCGCCTGTTGTGTGTGAAGGTGGGGATTGAGGTCCACATTCACAATGAGAAATCTCAGCACTCAGTTTACCCATCCAACCTTTGCCCCAGCACCTGTGGGTGCTTCACCCCCTTTGTGAGTCCAGCCAGCAAAGGGGGAATGGGAGAACAGCAAGAAGATGTCCCAGCACAAAGGGCCTGGACAGAAAATGAGCCACAAGTAATAATGGATGTGAGAATAGGGGAATGGCATTCCGTGCCCACAGCTGGGAGGGGAGGGCAAAGGCTGGCAAAGGCAGTAGGATGGGGGCACAATGCCATGTTTGCTGCCTCTGCTCACTCAAAGGATTGATTCCAGTCAATTCCCCCAGTGGCAGGCTGAGCACCCTGGCCAGGACAGGGCAGGAGCAGGAGGTACCTGGTAAATCAGGCATTTTTTGACTGGTGGGGTTTGGAGCATTCCCCAGGTAAATTAAAGAAATGGCTGAAGAAGTCACTGATCTGTTAGTGGTGGGGATGGATGGAGCATTTCTGGCTCCAGAAGATGGGAAGAGGGCAAGCCCAGAGTTCTCCTCCAGCAGCCAAAGAAACTGACCCTTATGGACACCAAGAAAGCACCCCCAGAGGTGAATTCCCCCCAGCAGGGATCTGTCAGGACCAAACCCAGTCAAACTCATCTGCTCATGCTTGTGACAGCCCCTGGGATGGGAGAAGCAGTGGCACATCCTCTGCATTGGCCACCCTTCAGACACTGATGCAACACAGTAGAGGTGGGATTTGTAAGGGGATCAAGAGAATGTGACCAGAGGCAGCTGATGAGCAGTATTCCAAGAGCAGTGATCAGTGGCTAACAGGCTATTGATGGCCAGTGTCAAAGCTGAGGGATTTGCTTAGCAGCTCCTTCCCATCAAAGGCTCTTCCATGCGTGCTGCTCCTCAGTAATGATTAGGACAAAGGCAAGCGAAGATGCCTGATCAATTCATGGGTGACACCACTCTGCAAGTGTGCTGAAGGATGAGGCAAGAATTCAAATGCTCTTGTCAAAGCTGAGAAATGCTTAGTGGAAGAAAATGCCTCCAGCTCAAGGACAGGGGCAAGCTCTGGGCTCACACCGATTGCTGTGGTGTCTGGGCCGGGGAACCACAACTCTGAAGCAGTTCTGCAAAAACCATTGAGGGGTTACACCAGCCCACAAGCCATGTGTGAGTCAACATCATCATCATCAGGGTATGAAGAAAACAACTAGATCAGCTTGGGCTGGATAAAGAGGAAGAAGAAAGGAGAAGCAATCAAAGGAGAAGCAATCCTTCCTATCTGCTCTTGGGCATGGGCCCATGTACACTTTGGGGAATTCTACCTTCAGAGCCTGAAAGGAAAGCAAGGAGGACCTTGGGCTGGTCAGTCTGGAGGGCAGAAAACTCTTGAGGTTGGTCTTTGAGACAAGAAGACAGCTGGATGACCCTCCACGGCCATGGTGGACACGGAGCACAGCAGAGGCTGAAGTTGAAGAGCAAGAAGCCCTTGGGGCAGGGAGGATGCCCTGAAGGAGATGCCAGGAGAAGATGTGGGACCTTGACTAGGAGCTGGGTTTGGTGGAAAATGATTTCCCATGGGAATGTGTGCTGGGGCCAGCAGGCTACCAGGTGCCAGAGGTTTCACAGAGCCAGGGCTTTATTTTTCCTCTCCTCTGCTTCCACAGTTTTCTAAGCTTTCAGGCAGGTTCATTTACCCCGGAAGCCTGGCCTCTCCAATCTGCTTTTCCACACACTCTTAGGGGAGAAGCTCTTAGGGAGAGAGGTGTTTTTTGAGCAGAGGTAGGACACAGACACACTCAAAATGCTGGTGTTCCCCCATGTACAAGTGCTGCCTCCCAGCTGGGCTCATCCCACAGCTCTGATGGAAAGCATGACTCCACACGAACAGGAAAGTCCAACCCCATCAGCTGGAGAGAAACACCACCTCCAACAACACATCCATCATCATGGTGGCCAGGACCCTGCAAAATTCAGCCCCGATCTGCCATGACAGGCTGTTGCCTTCCAGCAGAGCAGGAGGCAGCATTAAGCTGATTAACTGCATGATATGGAAAAGTCTTTTTTGGAGAGACTTTCACTCTCTGCTCGTGCCCCCAGACTCGCAGGGTAGTTTGATCCCCAGGGTCTCAGTGGCTCTGCATGGCTGTTCCCACAGAATCATTAAGGTTGGAAAAGACCTCCAAGATCACAGAGTCCAACCTTTGACCCAACACCACTTTGTCAACTAGACCAGAGCCCTGAGTGCCACTGCCCCGTGTCAATGAAACAGCCACCACGTGCCACCAACCCGGGGCCATGGCAACCACAAAACCACAAGCAGCTGCACCAAGGAGTATTTTCCCCTGCAGGTCGTCTCTGGACGCTAATTTAACCTGCCTCCTGGTGACACAGAGAAGCCAAGCCCCACGGTGACAGCCCGGCAAACAGCTCGATGCCAAAATACCCGGGTGTCAGGTGGAGGAGGCAGGGATCCCATGGGGAGCATTAGTGCTGTTGGCATCTCAGCTGCGAAAGCCAAGGCAACGATCCCCTTGGGAACTGAGCATCCCTGCAGCAGGGGCTGGAGGCAGGTGCAGATGGGGTTCCTGGAGGGATACACACCCTGCTCTCACCTTTAGGACGAAGGTGTTGTCCTTGTCGGGCATCTCCAGTGGCATTGTGGTGCGGACCTCGATGATGGCCGACAGCGGGATGCTCACCTTGGGTTTGGAAGCCTGGGAAAGGAGGGGAAAAAAAAAACCCAAAGAAAATAAATTAAAAGAAATCAATGAATAAAAAAAGTCACTCAATTGAATCAAACTGTCCCTGGGGACGACGCAGCAGAGCTCTCAGAGGCAAGATCAGCTCAGCCTGTGTGGTTATTACAGCGGGGGAATAAACAGCATTGATTTCCCTCCCGTTCTGATAACTCTGAGCTCTTTGAATTAAACCAAGAGGAGGCCCAGTGGAAGACAGGGAGGTGCATTTAAGTGCCAAACCTCCTCCTTGCTGCAGCGCAGGCTGAAGTGCCAGCTCTGCCAACACCACTTACTCCTCTCCATTTTAAACCCTCTCCCGATGGGGGATCCGCCAGGAGAGAACTGTGCTGTCTGATGGGGGATGCTTCCCATGCGGAAAAGCAGCTCCCTTTATCCAGCACGGGAGCAGCATTTCAACCAAGAAGCTCCGACGCCGCAGCCTCAGCCATGCAGGGAATTTTAATTACATTAAAATAAAGAAAAATAAATTTCCCCCAGGGCCCCTGGCACCCGCCGGAGCCTCGATGGGGGGGCAGGACCCGGTGCCTCCCACTCCAAGTGTTTGCTGAGCAACAAATTCCCCAGATATTTGTTTTAATTATAACAAATCCCCCCGAAGGAGCCTGCAGAGCTGCTCTCCAGGGCTCTGGGATTCGGAGCATCGCGGATGCGGGAAGTGGAGATGCAATTTAGTCACTGAAACCTGTGCCTGGTGCCTTGGGTGCAGGGGGTAGGACGAGGCCAGGGAGCAGCTCCGGGCTGCAGGTTACCAATAACGGGCTCTGTTCCCATTTTTATTGGGAAATGAAAATAAATACATCCAAGACAGAACAGAAACTGCTTTTTCCCTTCCAGGATGTTTCATTTCTGCCAGCCCTGGAGCCCCAGCGCTGCCTCCAGACACGTCTCAACCATGCAAGGCTCTGCCCATCCCCAGGGAATTTTTCCATCGTGGTGTTTGCACAGGAGAAGGTCAGAAAGGAGGCGGCAGCTGCTTCGAAAGGAAAGGAAACAAGGTGATAATTCACTGCTGAGCCAGAGAAAGGGCTTAGAATCACAGAACGGTTTGTGTTGGAAGGGACCTTAAAGATCATCTCATTCCAACCCCCTCTTCTCCGGGAAGGCTCTTCCTTTTAAAGATTTAAGGACATGGCCATAGTTTTTGTAGGGTCTGTGCAAAAACAAAGCTGTGGCTGCTGCAGAAAAAAGCCGTGTTCTTCCAGCTGTGCCAGACTGGTGCCACTTTTACAGCTGAATCGTTTGCCAGATGGAAAGCAAGATGGGATGAGGGGAGAAAGCTGTAAACTAGAGCAGGGTGTGATTATAACAGAGGAGCAGACAATGTTCATAAAAGTTGCTGTAAAATAATTTCAAAATTGATTTTTAGAGACAAATCAAGATGCACTAAAAAAAGAATCCCTCTATGAGCTCTCTCTCAAATGTTTTAAGAGCAGCAGTTGTTCCATTTTAACCCAAGTTTATTACCACTTAGGTGCAGCTTATGCACCAGAGCTGCTCCATGCATCCCCCACCCACCAGATCCTCTGTGCATAAAATCAAGGAATGGTTGGGTTTGGAAGAGACCTTAAACATCATCTCATTCCAATCCCCTGCCATGAGCAGTGACACCTTCCACCAGCCCAGGTTGCTCCAAGCCCCATCCAACCTGGCCTTGGACACTTCCAGGGCTGGGGCAGCCACAGCTTCTCAGGGCAACCTGTGCCAGGGCCTCCCCACCCTCACAGCCAAGAATTTCTTCGTAACATACAATCTAAACCCACTGTCTTTCAGTTTGAAGCCATTCCCTCTTATCCTGTCACTCGACACCCTTTCCAAAAGTCCCTCTCTAGCTCTCTTGAAGGCATCGTGCCATGGACATGGGCTTGTCTCCTTCCAGCCAGCCTTGTGCAGTCCCTGGCTGTGGGAGCCCCCAGCCCAGCCCCCAGTGATGCACACCATCCATGCCAAAGCTGAGCCACTCTCCAGAGAGACGCACTTTAAATGCATGGTTTGTATTTTATCAGAAGGACGGATGTTTCGGTGAGAGGCACAGACCAACACCCACAGTGCCAAGGTTCGCTCTGGCCTTGCAGGTTGGATAGGTTTCAATCACATTTTCTCATCCATTCGCACCTCAGCCACACAGCACCAGACCTCCCTCTGGACCAGAGCTGGATTTCATCCCAGCTCAGCAGTGGAAATAAGAAAAGCCTCAAGCAAAGCCCAACCACTGCTTGAATGGCTCATAAAAACAACAGTGGAGAAAAACCAGGGCTTACCTTTGGAGGGACATAAAACTCAAGGAGGAACCTCTCTCCTTCCACCTTCACCGCCTTCCGGAGCAGGAGGCGGCACTTCTGCCACTGTGAGCTCCCCACACAGTTCGTGTCATCGGCCACCATGTAGCGCAGCGTCCCCTCCCTCTGGATGTCCACCAGCTCCACCTTGGAGGAGGGCACCTTGGACAGGCGCAGCTTGTGGGTCCATTTCTCCCGGGGGTCCCCAGCCTCCTTGCCCCCGGCCGGCCACGGCTCCCTCTCAGCCCTCCGGCCGCCCGGGGCAGCCTCGGCGCCCGGCTCCGGGGAGGACTTGCGATGCCACATCTCCTTCATGCCATCCACCACGCACAAGCTCATGTTCCTCAAGGAGAAGCCTTTCTTGAACTTGGGCTTGGCAGCGGCATGGATGGAGACGTCCTCCGAGCTGCGGGAATGGCCGTAGGAGGACACCTTGCGTGCCTGCACCTGCTGCGCTGGGGTCAGGTACCGGCTGGCACCCAGCTGGGTGTCCATGCTGTCCAGGGACTCGGTGGACGTCTCCTCCTTCCTCGGGGCGACCTCCCGCCCGTAGGGGACGTGGCAGTTCTGCAGTCCCACGAAGGGCACGATGTTGTACTTGGTGGGCGAGTCGGACACGAACACCCGGCTGACCTCCAGGCTGAAGATGTCCAGGAAGTTGGCGGTGAAGTGGTGGGAGAAGGAGGTCTCTGCCCCGGGGGTGTCGTAGTGGGGGTTCTCCTTCAGGAACTGGCAGAACTTCTGGGCGAAGTCGACGGCGGCCGCCTGGGCGTGCAGCTTGCAGAACTCCCTCCAGTCGGGGAGCGGGGAGGAGGGCTCCTGGCACAGGGCATCGCCGTTCATGGCTGCCCCATTCCACCTGCCGGCAGGCTGCGGGGGCAAAGGCACAGCGTGAGCCTGGGCACGGACACGGGCAACCCACCCTGCCCCCACGGGGGTCTCCAGGAGTCTGCAGCTCGGGTGCAAAGGGAAACGCTGCAGACAATCGTCTGTGTGTCGCTCTCTCTCCACCTCATACGCTAGAAAAAAATCTTGGCCCCAGCAGCAGCCATAAATTGTACTTATTTTACGATTATGACCATGCAAAAGTGTTATTGATTTATCATAAAACCGCTAAGGAGTCCCCGACCGGAGGAGCCCGGGGGGATTCGTCTTCTGGATTTCTCTTGCTGTGCATCTGCCTGGGCATGGCACAGCTCTCCGTAGGGTGAGGGAGCACCAGGAGTCCTGGCAGTGCCCACACAGGGTGGCACCCTCCCCCTTCTGCAGCCAGCAGCTGGTCCTTCTCGTTCTCCATTCTCTATGTCTGCCCTGATCCTTTGCCATATGAATTTTGGCATTTAACCCTCCCCACTGGAGCACTGTGGGGTAATGGATAACCTGGGACAGGTCCTTGACAGAGGCCAACAAGTAGACGGGGTACAGGGGGAAAAGAAAACAAAAGCCAGATGCAGGAACACACCAAAAGTTAATGGCAGCTGCAGACCAGACCCACGTGCCCATGGGAGAAGCATCACTTTGCCCAGTCTCCACACTGGTCCCTCTCCCAGCAGCCACGGGCCTGGCAGGGCATGTGTGCAGTCTGGCTTGGTGCTCATGCTGCACTTCCCAAATATCAACCAAGCTTTGGGTAGTGCGAATGGCCTGCCCAGGGAGACCCCGGCAGCAAATGCATCTTAAAAATCACCTCCCCGTGCTGAGACTGCTTGTGATCTACTGGTTACAGCGAGCCTTGGCCAGTGAGCAAGTGGGGCACTGCTCAGCCCACATCCCCAAACACAAGGTCCACGTGTCCAGACACCCTCCTTCCCCCCTGAGGGCAGCAGTTTGGCAAACCCGCCTCGGCTGGCTCAAACACAGAGCCCAGGGGTGCCTGGAGCTGCCCTGCTCCAGGCAGGGACTGTGCCTGGGGGATCCAGTTCTGGAGAACAGGACAGTCCCCCCGGGTTTTGCTGTTCTCCATTCACAGAGCAGCTCTTTCCCTGGATTTTGCTGTTCTCCATTCACAGAGTGGCTCTTTTGCTGGCGAGGGATTACTCCTGCTAATAAATCACGCGCAGGATCCCGCCAGCAGCTTACACGGCCAATAATTAATTACTGCTCGGATGAACTGCACAAGCCACGGGATCGGGGCGGGCACTGGGGACTGGGATAACCCGCTCCTCGTCCTCCAGACCCCGACCACGTCAGTCACCAGACACAGGCAGGACCAAGCCCCGAAGGCTGCGATACAGAGCAGCAGCTGTGGCCAGGAACCGGCTGCCATCTCCCCAGCACAGCCCTACAGAGATGAGGCACCACCTGACCTACCAGCACAAAACATCTGAGCTCTCCAGGAGCACCTCCATCCCAGGAAGTGGCTCTCCACCCCCTCAAACAAGGAGAAACCCACACAGGCAACAAAAATCTCAATAGAAACACGACACATATAGCATCTTCCCACCTTTAAGGCAGGGATGCTGCCTGGTGCCCTGGCTATGCCAGGGAGGCAGCGAGGACCTGCACTGCCCCTCACATCCCACAACACCATCAGCAGTCTCCAGCAGAGCCCCAGCCCCTGCAGAAATCCCTGGCAAGGCTCAGCCCAGCATCACAGGGCTTTCCTGGAGACCTGAGCAGGGAACCATGCCAGCTGGGAAAAAATCCAACCCTGCAGTTTAGGAGAAGCCTCTGAATTTCCCCAAGAGACAACAGGAAAGTAACAGAAAATGCAAAGCTGTTTGTTACCTGCCCAGCAAATGAAATTCCTAATTATCCACCCATCACCAAGCAGAGGATTCAGAGACTTGGCTTGTGGCAGCAGATACTGCCCTCTGAATTGAAAATTCACAGCCCCAGCTCTGCCACAGCCCCCAGGAGCTGCCCTGGCACCAAATCACGGGCCAGGAGTACTTGGGCTCAGGGAAAAAAGGGAGATGAAAAGGAGTCTCCTGCTGCCAATCCAAGCAGTCATAGCAAGAGCAAGAAAGGGGGAAAGGGTGCAGAGGGAAAAGAGGAGAAGGGGGTTTGGGAGGGGGAGAGAAAGCCCCACAGTGATGGGTTTAATTGCATCTGCCCTGGGTGTCAAGCCCCAGGGCTTTGCTGGTTTACCCCTCACAGATGGGGCAACAACACTTCTCCCCATCCCTCTCTCCAGGACGTGCTCAGAGCGGGGCCTGCCTGCCCGAAATCAAGGGATGGCAAGCCAAGATACAACAGACTCTGAGATGTTAAGGGGGAAAAAAAAAAAAAAAAAGAAGAAAAAAAAGGCACTTCAGAAAAGATAAAGCCCCAAACAAAAAGCCTCGAGATCCAGGCAGTGCAGCCGGGCTCAGGCTCGGAGACGGGCACGCAGAGGCATCACAGCGTCTCCCTTTCATCTGCATGGGGATGACAGACTTTAAAAGGCCAATTTATAAAAATGAAGGCTTAGAGGAGAGACATCTGGCAGGTCTGAGGAGGCGGGGATTACTAACCCTGTGCCACGTATCCAGCCCCCCATCCCCGTCCGGAGCTGGTCCATGAGCCCCCCAGCCAGGGCCCAACAGCAGGGGCTGGGAGTGGGTGGGGTGGCTGAAGGCAGCCCCCCGGGGCCACAGAGCCGTCCCCCCCCCTGGTTCACTGTTCACCTGGTTTCTGCGGGAAGCAGGCTCCCAATTATCTGTGTAGATTTACCTTTAATCTGGATGCCTTCACTCCCCTCCATACCAACAGCTCTGCCCCACTTCTTGAAATAACTTATCATGCCACAGACAGCATCCCCGGGCAGAGCAGTGGAAGCGGAGATGAAAATAAGCTCAAGATGAAAATAAGCAGCAAATCTGCGATTGCTTTTTGGAGGGGAAGGGCCATCCACTGCCAGCCCAGCTTACCAAGGGCCGCAGGGTGCTCCGGGCACTTTGCTAAGGAGCCAGATCCCTTGAGAGGTGCCATCAGCCCACTCCAGAATCTGGCTCAGGGGCCACAGCCTCGAGTCCCTGGCCTGGGTGACACAAAACACACAGGTATATAAAATTAGGTGCTTTGTTGTCATTGGGAAGCCACAGAGTGGCATCAGGCTGGTGACGGGCTCCTAACCCACCTGCATGAGTCCCCCAACTTCTGCCGGGGCAGTGCTCTGCCTGCTGTCGCTGTCACTTGGGAAAGTGAGTAAAGGTTTAAAAAAAGAAGGAAAAAATAAGGAATTTCTCGGGATTGGCCAAATGGAAATCCAGGCTGGGATGGCAGGTGAGAGCCAGTCCCTGGCAGTGATGTTAGGGCAGTCTCTCCCAACAAGGTGTGCTGAGGCATCCCCTGCTGGGGGGGATGGGGGGGTGTGCAAATAGAATGATCTGAAAGTCAAAGTAAAGTCACTGACCTCAAGAAGAAATGAAATTTAAATTGTCAGCAGAAGCGCAGGAGACCGTAAAAAAACAACTCCCCGGTGCAGCAGGAGTCAGGGAGCAACAACAAAGCCACTGGGATTTGCTGAACCAGAGGCGTGGGGAGGAACCAACATCTAATGAGGTGTTAATAACCCGAATGCGCAACACCGGTCATGGGATGGGCAGCACAGCCAGCCCGGCACTGGCTGTGATGGCTTTATTTAAGGAAACATCCCTAATAAAGAGATGTTTCCCTTCCGGCCAGCGCAGCCAGGCTGGGACAAAGTGATCCTCAGTGGGCAAAAATACTGTCTGGTGGAGGTTGTGGGTGGCAAAGTCTGAGTCCCTCCATACCTGCCTGCATCCCTCCACCTCCACCTGTGTGGGAGAGGTCCCGGGGCAAAGCCAGGAACTACGGGAGAGGAAGGAAAAGTCTGCATGGGAGGGTGTGCAGCAAAGCCCTGGCTCCTTGGGAAGGTGGGCCCCAGCCCAGCCCCGGCTGCCCTGGTCCAGAAAGCTGCTTGGTTTCCAGTAAGATCGGTTTCCAGCAAGATCGATGCCACTCAAAGCCCCAGCTGGTGATCCTGATCCCTCGGGAATGACATGAGGAAACCCAGGCACCTGCTCCCCCAAGAAAAGCGCCTGACCTAAGCGTGCCATGCCAGAGGAGATCCCCGAGTCACGAGCAGGTCGGAGAGCAAGGCGATACGTCCTGGCCCCCGCGTGCGAGGTGATCCTGGCAGGGAGGCAGCTCCCGACACACAGGCAGCCTCTCTGGCAGCTCAGGAGGGAGCCTGGAGCCTGCCTGCATGATGTTCAGAGTGAGCATCATGCAGAGCTGGTGGCAGGAGGGAAGCAAGGGCATCATCCCTGTGCAGGCACAACGGGATGAGGGATGCATCGGCCACAGAGACGATGTCCCCCCGTTCCACAGCAGACCTGAATCATGCAGAGACCAAGCAACCTCCTTCCAGGGTGTTCCCCTGCCACCTGGAGGACTCTCCCCAGCCCCTCAAGACCCATCAGAGCTTTAAGGGCATGCAGAGGCTGAGCTGAGCAAGAGGAAGCCATAGGGCAGCAGAAGCAGAAGTTACCTGCCCTCGTGCATTTCACATCCCCCCAGACCCCTGACGATCCCCACTGCAGCCCTGGGGTGGGAGAAGCTGATTTCTCTCCATACTCCTCATTGCTCCAAGGACTATTTATACTATTTTGGTCTTAAATCAGACTGGCTGCCTGAATCAGACAGAAATGGAAACAATCTTTGTTCCTCTCATTTACTGTCCATGCCACTGAAATATTAATCAAACAGCATTTCAGCCTCAAATTTTACGGTCAAACCACCTGCCTTGAACCAATCCCTCAGTAAGTGCATGCTTTGACTCCCTGCACTCCAGATGCACTTCAGAGTCCATCCGACACTTGCAGCCTAGAAAATATTTTTCTGGAGTGAAAAGGTTTCAGGCCTTTTTCTGCTTCCCACTGAGGGATCTCTCTGCTTGCAGCATCAGCCAGACCAGCCCTCAAAACAGACGTCCCAAAGCACCCAGGAGTGCTGGATGGCCAGGGCAGGGTTTTGGGGTGCAGGTGCTGAAGGGACACATCTTCCAAAGAGGAAGCAGGCAAGAAATGACCCTTTTTCCTGCTCTTGCACACGTGGTGGTCTCCCCACAGCACTGTGTGACATCCCCCAGCTCTGCATGCCGATGTCACCCCCAGCATTCCTGCCAATAAGCAAATGGGCCCATGACAGTTCCTCCAGTAAAACCTGAGATTTTCTCCATTTTCCACTGTTCTGACATATCACAGGGTTGTTCCTATCCCTCCTCTCCAAAACCACCCCCCCTCCCAGTGTACGTTATACCTCCCGTGCTGACAGCTGCTGGAAAATAAAGAGGAGTTAATAGATAAGATCCACTGGATCTTAGATAATCTCTTCCCTGAGTAATTCCATCCAGCTTGCAGGGAACCACGCTGCCAGCCCACGCACGGGGCTGGAGCATCACCCAAGCCACTCAGCCCACTGGGTACACTGGGGTGGGACCCGAGGGACACGTCAGCCATGGGGAAGGGGCCCCCAGGGTGCAGTGACATGATGCTGAGCAAAACTTTGGTACAGCTGGGCATCACGGATGAAGCTTGGGCCTTGGAGGCAGCTGTGCCTGGGAATAAAGCGAAGGCCTCCCCTCAGTGCCCCCAGAAGAAAAGAAATTTAAAAAAATAAAAACAGAACTTTAGGTAAAGGAGTCAGAGGCTGTTGTCCATTCCCTCTCACTTGGACGCCACCTCACGTGCCTATCTCTGGCTGGAGAGACTTCCCACAGAAAACTAACCAGTCCAAAGTCTATTTTTAACTACCACAATAGCAGAGCCTCTCCTGAGGAGTGGCCGAAGCCCTGTCCCCAACCAAGCAATCTCACATTTCCCTCGCTAAGCCTCGATTTCCTTCCGCCCCTCAGCCCACAACAAAACCCTCCTCCTCCTCCTCTCGCCTTCCCATCCTTGGAAAACTATTTGCACATCCACCCACCTCCAGGCTGTGGGTGCACAGTGTCCTGCACACCTGTTACATATTAACCACTGACCTGGTACCTGGGGGGCAGACCCTTCCTGGACTCAGAAATGCCAAACAACGGGAGATTTATCTGCTCGCTCCCCACTGCTGGATGCACCTGAAACTCAGGGGATTTAAAGAAAAAGCCCCACGACACCAACCCAACTGCAATTCACAAAGCAAAGGCAAACTCTTTAACTCTTGCCCTGTGGACCGTTATGCCATGGAGGGGCTCCTTGGGTGTTTTTGGGGAGAGAGCTGTGTGGGTCAGTGGTACAGGATGCCCATGAAAGCACATCCTGATGGATACAGCACAGCCATCACTGGGGATCCCCCACTGTTATGGCAGAGAACCCCCTAAGATTGTTTTTCAATTAAGGCACATAATAAACATCAGATACAGTTACACAGTTCTGTAGGAAATTTCCTTATTATGTTTTTGTGCGTTGCAGATCTAATTCCCCACACGCATCACTGTCTCATACCCGGCTGCAAACAGCCTTAAACTGCTGCCTAATGGTATCTGAGCTTGGGAAATTCAATTCTTCCCAGCGCCTCACCCAGGACTGCTACAATCACTGCTAATTGCTTAAGTGGTGTATTAAGCAAAATAAAAATTCCAGTGGGCTTTGAATTCCCCCCCCCTCAAGCAGAAGATGCCAAAACACCCCGTTACGGCTGCCAACCCTGGCTGGAGATCCAACCTCGAGTATCCCTTTTCCTTTTGCTGTGCAGGGATGCTCCTGGGCAGGCAGAGCTTTGTACCCATCATGGCCACAACCACTCCAGAGGGACTCACAGTCTGTGTCCAACTTCTCCACCATCCCTTTTCCCAGGGTTCTGCAATGCCATCGTAGCCCATCTCCTGCCCCAGGGTCTTGGCTGCCAAATGCTGCCAGGACCTACCAGAGCAGGCCATAAACCAGCTCCCATCATCCTGAGGCACACTGGGTCCCAATCCTGTGCCCCCAGCTCCAAAGCATAGCTTGACCTCTGTGAGTTGAGTCTCATCCCAGACCCAGACACTGCACTAGCAGTGCGGGCGCTCCCCCAGCAAGGGGGTTCTCCAAGCCCTTCTGGCTTTCTTTTTAACAAAAATCGGGTGTGGGCTGCAGTTTTCCCTTCAGGGATGACATCTCCTCCTCTCCGCTGCAACGGAGCCAGCTGGGATTCAAGTCTGTAACTCCTGGGAGCGCGCCACGTGCTCCCCAGGTTCCCTTTGCCATCCTCCACGGGAAGTGGAGCACCGAGCCAGGCACAAGTCTCCAACCCTTATCCCACCACCTCACTGGCATCCCCGAGGCAGGGAAAGCTGCCGAGGTCAGGCCAGGGCACCCAGGGGTGCCAGGAGGGGAGCGCTGCCAGGAGCGGCTCCGCTGGTCTGGGGCTGGGAGCGCTGCCCCGGGGCACCCCGGCCAGCCTGAGTCAGCAGGGCCAGCAGATGTGCAACCATCATCCGTTTTTTTTCTGGGAAGGAGGAGAAGAGGAGGAGGAGGAAGAGGAAAGGCATTAGCCAGCAACATCCTCATCTCGAAGAGACGGGTGATTTCCCTCCAAGGAGGAAGGACAAGAGGAGGTTGGACAAGGCCACCCAGCCACAAGGGTGTATGAGATGTGCTCACAGTCCAGGGGAAGAGGGAACAGACCTGATGGCCCAGGCAAAAGAGGCAGCCCTGCAGTCAATCAGCCACTGCAGCCCTGAGGTAACTGAGCGTCTCACACTTGAGAAAGGTGGTGATTTCAACCCCAAAGCCTCACCCAGAGCAGGACAGGTGGGCTCCATCCTGTAGCCCCCAGGGCTGACTCATCCCCCTCTATGGCACAGAGCAATGGTCTCCTTGTGCTGGGTGAGGCACCAGACAGGGCAGGCAACCCCATGCCCTTCCCAAGCACGTGTCAACAGGCTGGAGCATCTCCGTGAGAATTATCCAACTGTTTCAGAAACCAGTTATTCAGCGATGGCCCTGGGCTGCACTGCAGCATCACAATGATGGCCAGACACTGGGAAACACCACTGAAGGACACAGAGGGGAGGTCCAAGAGCACTTGCTATCCTATCTAAGCAGATCCCCTGGGAGCACACACCCATCTGTCTGTACAAACATGACGGCCAAGGGAAAGGGGGCTGAGAATTTTGGAAGAGCCTGTGGGGTTTAGGAGCATGATCCCTATTTAGAAAGGCATCCCTAGATGCCTTTCTAAAAATCCCTGTGGAGGGGAGTTCTGAGTAATCACAGAATTGTTTAGGTTGGAAGAGACATCCAAGATCATCAAGTCCAACCGTTCCTCCGGCACTGCCAAGGCCACCACTAAATCATGTCCCCAAGTGCCACATCTACATGTCTGTTAAATCCCTCCAGCGATGCTGATTCCACCACTGCCCTGGACAGCCTGTTCCAGTGTCTGACAACTCTATCAGTGAAGACATTTCCCTTAATATCCAATATCCCCTTAATATCTGTGCCCTGGCACAGCTTGAGGCCATTTCCTTGCTTGTTACCTGGGAGAAGAGACCAACACCACCTGGTTCCACGCTCCTGTCAGGGGGGTGTAGAGGGTGAGCAGGTCACGTTCCCCCCACCCTGTGAGCCTCCTTTTCCCAGGCTGAGCCCCCCCAGCTTCCTCAGCTGCTCCTCATCCACTCAAAGACAAATCAGCAGAGCCTCACGGGGATTTTGGGTAGAGTGCTGCGTGGACAGAGCTGTTTTACCTCCTCTCCCGTTCCAGTTCACAGGGTCCCCAAAGCGCCAGCAGCGTGGCTCTTCCAGGTCAAATGCATAACTTCAACTCATCGATTTCCACACTGGAACGAGGGACCAGACCGACGCAGAGGGACCTGGAAGGCAAAGGTTTATGCTGTCAGGCCCTGGAGTGAAAGCAGCATCAGGCACATCTCACCTCTGAGCAACAGCCTGTTGGGCTCCAGCCTGACTCCACCAAAACCAGAAATAAGCAGAAGGGCCAAGGAGAAAGTCCCTCGGCTCCCCAAGGGCCTCCCCGTGGTGCTGCCCGGGCTCAGCAGAGCAGGGCTGGAGGAAGCTCGGGAGCCGCAGCAGCCCCACGGGAGTCCCCAGGGCCCCACGGGGACGGGAGGCACGGGCTGCTGGCGGATCCGGGGGGACCAGGTGGGGACCCCCCCCAGAGTTGCCCGCAACATTCACGCAAACCCAGGCAGACAATAATGATCGAAAATTACGGAGCATCCACGCGGGGTGCTGCGTGCTGCCTGCGCCCCCAGCTCCGGGGCTGCCGCCCCCCAGGGCTGCCCCTCATCCCCCCAGGGCAGCCCCCATGGCCGGGGGAGCCCATCCCCGCGGTGCAGCCCCCCATCCCCGGGGCAGAACCCCCCTCCCCTGGGGCAGCCCCATCACCGGGGAGCCCAGCCCCTTGCTGCAGCCCTGCATTCCCGGAGCAGCCTCCCCCTCTCCCTGTGCAGCCCCCCATCCCCGGGCGCACCGGGCCGAGCCGGGCACCGCCGGGTGTGCCCCATCACCGCCCCCCGCCGTCCCTCCCGCCCCCGCCGGGCCCGATGCTCACCGGGAGGGGTGGGATGGCCCAGCCGCGGGGGGTGGGAGGCGGCGGCAGCCCCCGGCTCGGCGGCGGATCGGGGAAGGGGCGGCTCGGGGACCCTCCCGGCTCCACCGCGCCGCAGCGACGGGGTGGGGGGTGAGGGGGGGGGGGCGGGACGCGGGACCCTCCCCCGAGTGGGGGGGGTCCGCTCCTGAACGGGGGCGGGGGGAGTAACCGGGAAAACGAGAGCCCTCCTCCCTCCCCCGCCCCTCCGCCACCGCCCCCCGGTGCCGGTACCGGAGGATGCGCTCACCCGGCCCCGCTCGCTGCTCCGGCTCGGCTCGGCTCGGCTCGGCTCTGCCCGGCCCGGCCCGCCCCCCCCCCCCCCCCCCC
>JAWMRA010000048.1:6619493-6647637 GCA_035584735.1 Pseudotriccus pelzelni
GGCCGCCCCCCGCCCCGCCGGCAGCGCCGCCCCCCGCACCGCCCACCCCCGCCCCCGCCGCCTTAAAGGGCCCCGCCCGCTCCCGCCGCCCCCCGTCGATCCGCGGCGCACCGCGCTGGGGGACCCCCGGGGGGGTGGGCACCGAACCCCCCCACCCCGGCACGTGGGCTGGGATGGGGGCCGTGCCAGCCAGGCCGCCCCAAAACGTCAGTGGCACCGCAAATCCTCGGGTGCCTCCCCGGATCCTCGCGCGGACGCCCCAAGTCCTCGGGTGGTGCCCCAAACCCCAAGGGGAACCCCTGAACTTCAGTGGGGGTCCTAAATCCTCGGGCAGGCACCCAACGCTGCTCCGTCCCCCCCACCCCACCCCCCGCCGGGGACACCTGAAATCCTTGGGCGCCACCCCAAATGCTTGGGGGAAACTTCAAATCCTCAGATCATCAAACCTTCAGGGGGCACCCCAAGACTCGCATATCCTGGCAGGGCACCCCCACGCCTTGAGAACGGGGTACAGCCTTTTCTCACCCCATCTACCAGCCCAATGCTCATCGTTAGGCTGCACAGGAGATATGATTTGAGGTGACCCCCACACACACACATTCCCAGGGGTCCCAAGGCAGCACAGCGTGACTGAAGTGGGCTCCAGGGGGAGGTTTGGGGTCCAGCCCCAAAGCCTGCCTTTCCTGTCCTGCTGATGGATTTTGGGGGCTCATCTCTGAGCACCTTCCACTGCCAGAGGATTCAGGACAGAGGGAACCCCAGGACAGAGGAGCTGAATTCCAGAGAGGTTTAAGGGATGTAGTGAGGGGTTACACAGCCTCCCAGACGCTGCACAGCACCCCCAGCCTCCCCATGGCTTGTCCACGGGTGGATAAGGATGAGTCACCAAAAAAAAAGGAAAAAATGAAAAAAAGGATTTGCAGAAGAAACAAATCCTTTTTACTTCTGCAAAGCACCTGTAGGATTAAGACAACGCTGGTTATGTAAGGGGTGGAGAGGGGGGTGGATTTTTGTCATTATTATTATTTATTTATTATGCTTCCTTGCCATCCCCTCACTCTGCCAGGTGTAATCTGGGGAGATTTGGGGAGAGGCTGGTTTGGGAGAGCTCAGAAGGGGTGGGAAGGAGGGAGGTTGATTGTAGGGCTGGTGCACAGTGATGCCCTGTTTGCTTTTTCTTCCCCCAAAGCAGAATCTTCCAAAACCAGTTTTTTGTTTGGCTGTGTTTTTGGCAGCAGTGTGAAACATGGGCTGAGGGAGGCCTTGCAAAAGCATTGCCAAGGAGGCACAACCAGGGCGTGGACTTTCGCCTTCTCTCCATCGTGCCTGTTTTTGTGATAATTTTGGGTGGATACCCACCCCCGCTTCTGACTGGTCACGTTTTCAAGCCCAGGTTGGGGGGCTTGAAATGGCAAGGGGATTGAAATGAGGCGATCTTTAAGGTCTCTTCCGACCCAAACCATTAAATGTTTCCACAATTCTACAGTTCCCTTCTGGGGGGTGTTCTGGGGATGAATTGATGGTCACAGAGGGGCTGGATCCCACTGCTCAGTGTGGGTGACCCTGGATCACCCACCTCCCACGGCGGCTGACAATGTGTTTCCACTCCACCCCCTCTGCCCGGCCTCTGCTCTAAAAAGCCTCTCTCCCATTCATATACATTTTTAAAGAAAACACACAATCAATAGTCTCTTAGGCTGGAATTTCATTAAGGGTTTCATTGCACTCGCTATCGATTGGCAGCAGTGCTGGGAGCTGCACGGAGTGGGTCCGGCATTCCCGGCTGATGCCATGCCCGGCCCGTGCCATGGGACCACCCAGACCACCCTCCAAGGGAAAAGGCCAGGCAGAGGATCCGGCTCCTCCTATACAAGCAGCAGAAAGCCCAGCATCCCAGCTTTTCCTAAACTCCCAGATTTTACTGAACAGCACAAAACACACCAGGAGCCCAAGGAAGGGCTGGGACGCTGGGAGTCTTTCCATGAAGCAGGATAAATGCTTTGTGATTGTAAAGGCTTTGGTACTTAACAGGCTCTCTCCTGCCCTCCCTCCGTGGGATGCTGCTTGTTTCAGGATGTGTAAAACAAGGCTGAAAGGCCTGGCCTTGCTTCCATCAAGCACCGGGGCTGCAATTAAAAAACACCCCAGGGCTCCGAGTGTGGAAGGGCACGGTTTGCTCTGCTGCTGGTTGGTCACTTGGAAAAATCAAGGGAAAAATCCCAACCTTTAAAAGGGCTCGCGGGCTAATTTTAGGTCTGGGCCTTGACCAGAGAGATTTACAATAATTGCCGAGGTGAAAGTTTAACTTCTCCCGCGACTTTTCTCAGCAATCCCCAAGGAACCGTGTTCTGCTGCACAAAGAGCATCCCCGGGCCAGCTCCCCAAATTGCCTTTTTAAGGCGTTATTTTTAAGCCGAAGCCACAGGCTGCCTTCAGTGGGACAAAAATGCTTCGCGAGCCCCGGTCTGCAGCCTGTGTGAGCTCCTGTGGACGGGGGTGAGCTCCGGCTCAAATCCCGGTGCCCAGTTTCTGGCCCCGCTCGTCCCTGTCCCGCCCGGGAGGCGAAGCAGAGCGGCACCGCTCCCCCCGCGGACACCCCTGTCCCCATTCACCACTAACCCCCTTTAATGGGAACCACGACGCCAGCAAAGCAGAACACACTGCTTGTAGAACCGCGGCCTTTCTGCTATGCTAAATGATTTAAAACCGCTGGTGAATAAACCTAATATCTGCTCGCTCCTGCCAATTCTCATTACTCCGGGACTCCCTTGGAGCTATCAGCTGCCTTAAAAAAAAAATAAAAATTAAAAAATCGCTGGAAGGAGTCAAGCGAGTGGCTCAGCCAGTGCTGGGGAGGGCTGCTGGCAGCCGCCCGGCTGGAGCGTGACGTGCCCTTGAAATCCTGTGCCCGGAGGCATCCGGCATCCGAGCGGTGCCAGCTCCGGCAGCGCCCTCCGCCACCCGCGCCTCCCGGCAGAGCCGGTTATTTTTGCTTTCATCGCCTCCAGCCTCGCCGCGTCCCGGGGCAGGCGGGGGGTTATCCGGGGAGTGCGGACCATGATGCTCTTGCTGATCTTCACGCAAAATTCTCGTGCTGTGGGTTTGCAAAGCCAAGACGGGGAGAGGGGAGCATGCTAGAGGGAGGAAGGAAAGCGGGAGGTGAAGGGGTTTGTCCAGCATCCCAGGAAAAGCCTGGAAAGGAAGTTAGGAGACGGCCGTGGCCGGGGCAGCCCAGCCATGAAACCATTCCGCGGCGCAGGCACAGCAAAGTCCGGGTGCGTATGTGAGCTGTCAGCCAGGCAGACAGGCCCCAGGCGTCTCCGGGGCTGTCACAGCTGCAAATTGTCCAGGAGCGGCCTCTAATGAGATGTAAGGGAAGGATTTACTGGAGGAAGATGTCACAGGGATGAAAGGGGAAAAGAGAAGGAACCAGGAGAAATAGCGGTTTGGGTTTGTATTTATTTGTGCAGGAGAAATTGCTTTAAAATGTCCTTTGGTGTGTTGGAGGAGGCAAACAGGCAGTGACAGCCCGGCCTCGGGGCTGGAGGAGCCTTCTCTGATGGCAAGACCTTGATGTGCAAATTCCCTTCTCCTCACACCGGGACTCAGGACTTACCTTTGAAAGGGAGCAAAGCCCTTTCAACACAAAGACCGTGGCTAAAATTTCCTCTGCAACCTGAGCTTTTCCTTCCCGAGGGTGCCTGTGCAGCCCTGGTTGAGTGATGCTCTCCCAGGATGACCTCAAAGATGGACAAGCCCAAGTGCAGACCAGAGCAAAGCCAGACCAGCTGAAATTCCCTGGGAGAGGATGTACAAACAGGAGGATACACAAACAGGAGGATATACAAACAGGAGGATATACAAACAGGAGGATATACAAACAGAAAGGTATACAAAAACAGGCCCAAACCCCGTCCTCGTCTTCCCATGGGATAACTGATGGAGTTTGGATGGAGCTGGAGAGCACCAGCTGAGCACAGGAGCCGTGCCAGAGAGTGCTCAGCCAGCTCTCAGCATCAACAGTTCATCCCACATCCTTCTTGTGTGCACACAGCCTGTCCCTCACCACATCACGGCTCTTCTGCTCTTCCAACATCTGTTCAGGGTTGTGTTCAGTGGCCTCCCAGTGTCTGACCCAGAGGGAAAGGAGTAATATTTGGGGTTGATGAGTGGGGCGGGAGTGCAATCTTCTGATCGCACTGTCAGATGGAGAAGGGGTTTCAGGGCTCAGTCCTTCTGCATCCCAAATGGTTCTGGAAACAGAATTAGGAGCAAAAAGGGGGTCTCCAGCTCCGTATCAGCAGACACAATTCAAGATTTCCCATCTTAAAGTGCTTTGTTCAGCCTGGTCTTAATGCCCCCAAGAAGTACAAGTATTTCCTGCTGCATCCTGCCGGGATGGAGCTCACCGGGCCCCCGGGGACACCCCGCCCCGCCCCAGCAGGATCTATTTGTGCCTGCTCTGAGTCTCCGGGGAGCACATTTGAATAGAAAGAGGCGCATTCAGAAACACAACACCACCTATGAGGACACCTCCCTCCCCCGAGCCACCGCGGGGAAGCCACCGGAGCCTGGCGCTGGTGGTGCCGCTGCTCTTCTTCCTCCTGCTGATGCAAATGAAAAGCGATGCTGTTCCTGCGCTCCAGCCGCCCTCGGCGCCCGCTGGCCGAGCGCAGGTGGGGAGCTCGCCAAGCGTGGAAGTGCTGTGAGCAGGGGCAGAGCCCCGTGTCGGGAGGGGCACACAGACCGGTCCCTGTGCTGTGTTCGCACCTGGGACCACACAGCTGAAAAAAAACCCACCCAAAAATCCCAGTGTGTTTGCTCCTGCCTCCTCTCACCGCAGGGCTCTGTTCCCCAGGGCTGTGCCTGCCCTGCCGGGGTGACCAGGTCTGTGTCTCTCCGAGGGGGACTGGCACCTTCTCTTCCAAACCACCTCCCGTTTCTGCCGGAAAAGGTCAGAGGTTCTCAGCTGCTCGCGGCTTGTCTCTTAAGTGTCCCTTTTCTTTGTGCTGTTCTGCTCTGCTGGGGCCATGCTTGAGAAATGGTGTCATAGGCTTTGTTTTGCCTGTTCAGAGACCGTGTAGAAACCAGCCATGGAGGAAAAGGCTTAAAAAAGCCTTCCTGCACACCCTCTGTGGCTGTGCTGACCTGAGCAGGGGCTTTTGCAGGAGCATCACCCTTCAGTCACCTCCTGCAGCTGCATCTGTTTGGTGGTCTCTGCCTGGGGAGGTGCTTGGGGCCCCCACTTTGCCAGTCCTGACGCACAGACAGGATGATGGAGCTGACCACGGGAACACATCCTCTCCTGCAGGGTCTGTCCAGGTTGGATCCTTCCCCTTTGCTCTCTCCGTGCATCACACAGCTGTGGGCTCCCTCAATGCTGCTGCTCCAGGCTCCCGTTATCCCAGGGATCTCTCTGCCCTCTGCAGCCTCCAGCCAGTGGGAGCCAAACCCCTTGAGACTTCAGGCACAGAAAATTGGCTTTCACCTTTCTGACTTGCAAACACTCCAGCAACAAGAGCTCCTTGCACCTGGAAACCATGGGGGAAACTGTGCTGCTCCTGCTCCACAGCATTTCCCACTGGTCCAAGCGGCTTTTTCGCTGCAGTTTCCCAGGGGTTTGCCTTTCCTACGTGCTGGAAAACGCCCTTCTGGCAACCTTGGCTTTGAAGCATCCCCACACTGCTGGTTCAGGCTGGCCCTGGCGTTTCTGCAGTGCCCAGCTCTCCCGCAGCAGCTCTGGATGCTCCCTTGCACGTGTGTTCTGTAAAAAATATTAAATATTAAAGGCAAAACCATCATTGCCTGGACTCAGAGCAGCTCTTAAAAATGTTAGCAGCTCCAAAATCCCAATCCTCCCTTAGCTTTGAAAGCTTCTTCCCTCTTTTCAGCAGCCCGCGGGGTGCTGGGGCGAGGTGTGTGCGAGCAGCAAGGTGGGCAAAATGCCCCTGAAGGAGTTTCCAAAGCGAAGCCACGAGGCCCAGAGCAGCAGATGGGAAATTCCATAACCCTGTGAACCTGCAAGGACTGGTGTGCAGAGGGGAGCTGGGAAAAAGGCCTGGAAAATCCCAGATCTGGGCCAAGGCATTGGAAGGTGGTCAGCTCCCCACCTTGGGCAGCTCAGAGGAGGGGGACACCACGAAAGGTCCCATCCTGTCCCCAGACACGGGGAGATGCAGCATCTGCTTGTGGGGGTGCTGTTAGAGTTTCCTCCATCAGTGGGGGCTCTGAGGGGCTTTCCTGCAGGGGAATTACCTGTTCCCACCCCAATCCCAGGCACCTGTCCGGATTGTGGGATGCTCGGTGGGATCAGGCTGCAGAGGGGACAGAGTTTGCAGAGCAAAGCCAGTTTTTTTAAGGCAAAGATCCCTCTCCTAGACAGGGGAGGGAGGAGGATGCATTGCTGGCTCTCTGTCCCACAAAAGTGAAGCCCTTTGGGGACATCAGTGGGATCATTCATGTGGGTCCAGCCCAGATCCATCCTCTACACTAAATATCTTTCCTAAGTCTCTAAACTTACCAAGAGGCTATTAAAAAAAAAAAAAAATCACTATTCCCTACAAAGCCCTTTCTTTTCCCAGGAGACTCTTCTGGGGCCCTTTCCTGATCCTGCAATGTCTGGAACCTGCAGTACCACCTCTCTGAGCATCACCTGAGCATCTCCCCCTCCCAAGGCAGCAGCTTTGGCAGGCTCAGCCTGGACCAGCGCTGTGAGAAGGGGTTTCCATAGCGACAGACATCCAAAAGGCCCCAGATCCCGGGTGTTCAGGGCAAGGATTTGGGGTGGGGGCTGGCGTGCTGAGGGCGTACCCCAGAGCCCCGTGCTGCAGCTGGATTGCTGCTGGGGTGCACCCCCCAGCCAGCTCGGGGCTCCCATCAGCCCAGAACAGCTCCACATCTCATAAATCCCACCTGGCTTCTCCTCCCTCGGGGGGGCACCTTTCCAGCAGGATGCTCAACTCCCACAGAGACCCTGGTGCTGCCAGCCTGGCCCTGCCTGCCCTGGGGAGCTGGCTAAGCCCCCATGAGGTGTGTGGGTTCCCCTCTGCCCCCTCTCCCTCCATGGCTATTTATGACCACAACGTACTGGCCGCCCCCGCTGCCAGTGGGGACGGTTATTCTGGGCAAGAGGAAACGTCAGAGGAGATTGTTCCAGGGCTGTGGTGCTGCCTGGGGGGCAGTGGGATGCCTAAACATCCTTGTGCCACCCCCCGTTGGAAAACAAAAGGCTGGGGTTCGGGTGAGCCCCTGGCACTGGCTCTGTCCCCCACAGGGGTTCCCTGGGGACAGTCCTTGCCCCACGGCCCCTGTGGCATCCCCGGTGCCCGCTTGTGCCAGCACAGCATTTCCACCTCATGGGCCTCATTTAGGTTCTTCCTGCCTTAACGAGAACAGGCTTTTGGGGAGGGGGGGGAGTGAGGTAAATATTTTTCCGGTTCCTCTCCGAGCTGGAAAAGCCTGCGAGGCCCATCTCCAGGGAGACTCTGTAAATAAGGCGGAGGAGGAGGACGGGGGGGCCACTCCATATGCTGCACCAGCTTTCGGCCCTGGCTTGCCATCAGATGTCTCACACAACAGGAAGCAATAAAACACTTATTACCAGCCGGCACCTTCCAGCACGGAGGAGCCTTCGCCTGCCGGAAAGCAGGATTTCAAACCCGAAATCCCACTTCATAACAGGGGCCCCCATTAGCAGGGCTATGGGGTTCCCATAACAGGGAGCTCATGGCAGAGATGCCCAGCTCTGCTGCAGCAGGGCATGGTGCCATCCCACCACTGCAATTTCAGCATCGGGATAACCCCACTGCAATTTCCATGTGTCCCAATATCCTTCTGCCAGCTGCTGTCATCTCTCCCAGCGCTAGGAAGAGTACTATGGCAAATGCACCCTGGCCAAGGAAGCTCCCAGCATCCAAACCCTGCTGTCCTTTTTAAAACAGTCCAGCTAAAACCAGCAGCCCCATCTGTTCCGTCTATTAGGGAAGAAATGAGAGGGATGCTGGTTCATGGATTGTGAAGCTGTGATGTTCACCCTTGGACAATAATTCCTGCTGCTTGGCCGTATCTCCCAGCTGCACTGGAGCATGTCTTCGAGACAGATGTTCAGCTGTGATTTAAAGGCACCCAGTGGTGGGGATCCAGCACCATTTCCCTGCCTGCTTCCAGTGGATAATTAGAGCTGTGCTTCCAAAAATAAATACTGATCGATCCCTATGGCCAGCCTGCTCAGGCTCCTGCCTCCAGATCCCCAAACCCCTTATATATTACCTCCTTTTTTTCCCCATATGAGCCCTATCCATGAGTTCACCCCACACTCCAAGCCCCTTATATATCCCATCCCCTTTTTTTCCTGCGTGGGCTGTGTCCGTGTGCTGACCCTGCGGAGCTCCCAGCCCCGCACTCTGTTTACCCACCGCGTTTACCGGGTACACCCTGAACTTGAAATAACCCGGCCCGGCGGCGCGTTCCTGCCGGCGCTGGCTCTGCCCGTGTTTGTGTTTGGAAGCTCCTTTCCTGCCGGCGGGGAGTCTCGCTGGCATCCTGCGCGCCAGGCGCTGGCTCCGCTGCGTTCAGCAGCGCTCGGACCCATCGATCTCCCCTTTCCGTTCGCGGAACGGGAGCAAACGCGTCGGCTGCCCTGTGTGTCAGCGGCTCCGGAGACCCCGCTGCCAGCGGGAAGCGCAGCGGAGGGACGCGAGGCGCCCGGCTGGAGACCTTTAGAAAATCATATTATAGGGGTTTTTTAATAGCAGTGCGATAATTGCTGCCGCGGTTTGCCCTGCGCGCCGTGTCGCATCGCCCCGCTCCTCCTGGGGCTGCCAGGGCATTTGGCCTCCCCCTGCACGGGGCTGGAGTGGGATCGGACCCCTTTTCCCTCTCCCCTGCCCGAGGGGGGCGATGGGGTGAGCGTTGCAGCCCAAGATCACGACAGATTGGCCACATCCTGGCAGAGATTTCTCTCCCGTCTCCTCTGCCCGCAGCAAAAACTGAACTTGTGACCCAGATGTGAGCAGCCTGTTATCTCGTTAGCCAGCCCAGCTTCCCCAGGAGCTCCTTATTACCGGATAAACCCCCGAAATTCAGCCTGTGTCTCTGAGATGGGCTGGGAGATTCGCAGGTTAAACAGATAAAAGAATCACAGGTTTGCCCGTAATTATTTCCCTGAATATCTGTCAATACTAATTAAAATTGTTTCCCATAATTAAATTTAAAACAGCAAGGGAGAGCAAGGGGTCACCGAAATCCTCTTCTTTTGAATCACTCAGGGATAAAAGTGGTTTTCAAATCAAATTAGCACAAAAATCCATTCCCATTTTCCCTCCCTGCCTTCTGGAAAAGGGACAGGCTGTAGAGTGCTTTGGGGCTGCCCTCTGAACCTGGCTGAAAATGGGGTTTAGGGGGTGCTGGGGCTCAGCAGTGAGGGTCTGCAGGGGTGTGGGTGTCTAGGTGACTGTAAGGAGAATGGGGTGTGTCCCCAAAACCCAGCATAGCCGGTGAATCCGAGAAACCAGTGATGGATCTGGCAGGCCGTGAAGAGTAAGCTGTACCCCAAATCCCACACATGCCAGAACAGCAAGGGCAGCCCTGCTCTTTCTCCCCTCTGGCCACGGGGGTGTTTGTCCTGCTGCCTAGGGCAACCCCTGCACAGGGTGAGCTGGTTTAGAGCTCTTGCCTGAGGCTGGAGCTTCTGCTTACCTTAACTGACCCCCTGCTTCGTTTTCTGGAGGAAAGAGGTTTGGACACAGCACTGCCAGCGATGCCAAGCTTGGCTGGGGGTGGCAGGAGGTGTCAGGGGGCTGGAGGAGCCATCTCCCTCTGCCTGGCCAGCCGAGGACAACCCCTCAGATGCAGGGCATCTTCCCAGGCACCAAACCTGCAGGATATTGTTTCGTGCTGGACAGGAGCACATCACTGCCTGTCCTGGCACACCCCGCTCTGCCCGGAGGGACCGGCATCCCCCGGAGCCCCGCACCCCCCGGCCCCGCCCGAGCCCGTCCCCTCCGGCACGTCTCTAGAAAGCAGCTCCGAAAACTTGGCCGAGGCTCCGGGCAGTGACCCTAGAGCCCTTCCCAGCTCAGGCTTTCCCTGCCCCCGGTCAGAGGGTTTGGCAGCCAAAGCCGGGCTCCTGGGAGCGGCTGTTGTTTGCTGCCCGGGACACCCGGACATCCCTTCGCTGCCGTGAGGTCACCGGGGCCGGGATGAGCCAGCGGTGCCGAGGTGGGCTGGACGTGCAGGTTCCATGCAGGAGGAGCTGCTGGGATCTGCAAAACAGAGAGATCGGGAGAGAAAACAAAACCCCACATCTAACGCCTGCCCCCTCCCCGGAGGGATTTTGGGACAAAACATTCAATTCATCATTTTTATTTTGGAGGTAAGGAGGTGACAGCTCTGCCGCAGGGACAAAATCTGGCAGCTCCAGGGGACTGGTAAGACCCAGGTATCCCAGGGGGCTGCAAAACCTCTGGCACAGCCCTCTGCTCTTTGCCCCTTTATGGTGGAGGATGCGGCTCCTTAACTCTCCCCAGACACCCTCACACTGCCAGGCTTGGCTGAGGGAACCTGTGCCTAAAACCCAAGGAGAGAACCCAAAATCAGCCCAGCCCTGCCAGGCTGGGGCAGCTCGATTCCCCTGGGGCTGGAAAAGCAGAGAAAAAGGAGGAGGAGGAAAAGGGGGATCATGATCAGTTCTCCCAAAATTAGCCAGGCAAATTTACACCATTCAGCCTGAGTGCCTTTGCCACCAGTCACGTGGAGATACACAGAATATCTCGGGGGCTGGATCTGTCTGGGCTCAATCCCCATGGTCCCTCCTTCACCAGAGCCTTTCACTGGGCCCGTGGGATGCCTGTATTCATGGCAGCTGGGACACCAGCTCCAGCACACAGGGACAGAGGTCCTGCCCTTCCCGGCGCTGCGAGACATCACTGCCTTTAGCTGCTGTAATGGGTTTCTAAAATTAGCTGCACACTCTGCCCTTGGACTCAAGCAGGACATTTCTCAGTTGTTTAATATCAAAAGTCCAAAAAAAAAAAGGAAGCAGAGCACAAAAGCCACCCAGTCAATGCATGGCTAAGTTTATTTTATCACTTGTCCCGCAGAACTTGACATCTATTTTAAGTCATTTATGAAGAGTACAAGTGTGAATAGCTGCAAAAGTTTTGCAATTCCAAGACAGAACATACAGCTGCTAAAAAAAGCAAATTTAACCTTCCCAACAAAGCCTCAACAAGCAGACCACCCTTCCCCGGATCACGTTTCCCAGCTACTGATTTCAGACAGCCAAAGCTCATCCCCCCCCATAATCTGAAGCTGATAAGTTTATGAAGAGGTCTCCAGCTACGGCAGCATCACCCCATCACCCCTCGCTGGCGTCTGTGGGTGCCTCCCTTCCGTCTGGGCTCGGTTTACCCTGTGCTGAGCGGGACAGGTGCAGGTTGGTCCCTCAGGGTTTATCCCTCCCTCCAATTTATGAGCATTTTACATTTTGCCCCAGGCCACAGCTCCTATAAATAAACCCGGGCTGCCTGTGGCAGATGTGAAGCCTATTGCTGCCTGCACGCTCTGTTAGAGGCCCGGGCTTCCCAGCAACGGGAATGGGAATAGATCTGAATCTGCAATGAAATATTAATTGGAAGCAATGCTATTCTCCTGTCTACAGAGGGGAATTTTAATTGAGGACCACGTTAACAAGCTAATACCTTCCCTCACCACGCGGTCACAGCGAGCTGAGGAAGAAATGGGGGTTGCTGGGACCTGCTCTTTTTAATTGGAGCATCTCCTATTGCCTCTGTCTTCCCAAATCAACCCAAATTAGCAGCCCAGCATTCATCATCCAGCAAACCCGCCACCAGCAATTGCTTGATTTGACTTGTGGTTTCCTAAAGGAGTCAGAAACATCTCAGCAGGGAGAGTCTGGAGCATCCTTGTGAGATCAGTCCTGACCAGCAGCACCTCCCTTCATGCCCATTAGGTCCTAACTAGTCCTAACTATTCCCACACTGAGGGTTCCAGTTCAAGAACAGCATCTGCTGGTGGCCAGCAGCACGGGCAGGAGGTTCCCAGAGCCAGAGCTAAATAGGAATTCTCAAATAGCACGGCACTTGAAAATGCAAGTTCAGGAGGTTGGTTTTTCCCCCCATTTCTGGTTAAATCTAGTCCACCCAGTGTTGCCCTGGAGTCAAAACAGGATGGGAGGGAGATGTGGATCTGAGAGGAGCACCTCTGATCTTGCATTTTCCATGTGCTTTGGTAAAGACTGAGCTCTCTGGGACGCCAGGAGGGCACGGGAACTGCTGCAGCCCTTCCAGGGAGGGCTGGAAACGCCCTGTCCTGCAAAGCAACTCTCCCTTAGCTGAGGCTTTTGGTTTCCAAGGGTGGGAACAGGGATCAGGACCACTGCCTTCATCCTACAAAGCAGAAAGCAAAGCTATAGTAAAGCAGCTGAAAGGGTAGAAGGGGCAGATCCTGCTCCAGGACGGAACGGAGCCGGCGCCAGCGGCGTCGTGTCCAGCTGTCACCGTCACATGTCGCCCGTGTCGTTCTCGTGGAACTTGTGGAGGTGGTCAGCGAACCTGGGGAAAGAGCAGAGCCACGTTCACCCGCAGCAAGGACCAAAGTGCTTTGGTGGCCGAGCAGGAGCGTCTCCAAACCCAAGCACTACGCACAGCGATGAGCACCACGCTCTCCTCCAGCCGTGGGCAGCAGTGCCTGGACCTGCACAGGGAGTCACAGCACGGATCTGACCCGGGTCTCCAGGATCACCTTTGCCTTTATCAGGATTTTTCCTGGGCAAGGACTGCTCAGAGGAAGGGGCTTGGAGAACGCCCCACTGCCCTGTTCCATGCGCTTTTTCTCATTGGGTTTAAAGCCCAATGAACTGCCCTTGTTTCCAGGACAGAGCACTGCCCAAAAAACATCTGCTGCAAACCACCCTGCTCTGCCCACCAAACCCAAGCCCCGGGGCTGGGCTGGCCCAGCCTGTCCCCACACTCACTTCTTAGCACAGAAGGTGGTGCAGTCCCGTCCCACGCTCTCGCTCCAGGCTGTTTTGTAGAGCACCTGCAAGGGAAGGAATGTGATCAGCTCTGCTTTCACCTGCCAGCCCTGCCTGTCCTCACCTGTGTCACCACAGTGCCAGCCCATCCCTGCCATCCTGTCCTGGAGGGGGACTTTTGACGAGGGCATGGAGCAACAGGATAGAGGGGAATGGCTTCAAAATGGAAGAAAGCAGGTTTAGATTGGATATGGGGAAGAAATTCTTCCTGATGAGGGTGGAAACCTTGGCACAGATTTCCCAGAGAATCTGGCTGCCCCATCCCTGGAAGTGTTCAAGACCAGGTTGGACAGGGTTTGGAGCACCCTGGGATAGGGGAAGGTGTCTCTGCCCATGGCAGGGGGTTGGGACTGGTTGATCTTTAAGGTCCCTTCCAACCCAAACCATGATCCCATGATCACCCATGTGGAGAACCCCAGTGTGTTTCAGCGTTTGCCCTCAGGATGGCCAGGCTGACCTTTTCCAGTGGGTTATTTTTGCTGGGGCGGTGCTGCTGTGGCTGTGGTGGTTCAGGGTAAGGCTCGAGGCTGCACATGGATGGAGATGTATTTTGGAACAGCCTTAAGGAAGGGCAGTGCTCGGCTTGGCTCCTTTTTCCCTTCATGGCACCGTGTTTTTATTCCAAAGTTGTGATCTCAGGATGCAGTGGTGGGGTCTGGAAAGAGGGAGAAGCCCTCCCATCCCAGACTGATTCATTCAAGCCTTGGGGATTTGTAAGCTGTTGTTATCACCAGGAAAACACTGGTGATACACCCACCAGCAGGCCTCTAAATTAGGGTCAATTAAAGTCTCCTGGGATCATTAGCAAAGATGTTGCTCCCACCACGGGGATGGAGGAGATGGAGCTTCATCAGCCCCCTGCAGGACACACAGTGTGTGCCCAGCCCAGGCAGTGCTGGGTGCTGGATTTCAGGCCCTTTTGTGTCTAGATGATGTAAGATCATTCCAGCCATGTAATATTTATGAATTTTCCTTTTCTTTTTTTTTTTTTTTTTTTAGTTTAGAGCTTTAAATTTTAATGATGTTTAACTTTTTATTTCCTTTGCTCCTTTCCTCCCCAAAATAACACTATAACTTTGAGATCAGGACAGAAATATTGTTCTGATTTGTCTTTTATCTCCTTTCATCGTTGAATTATTGATGATTTGTTTGGCTTTTCTTCCCCTCCTGAAATGACAAATAAACTCCCAGAAACTGTGCAAGGATATAAGGATATAGAAGGAGTTTGCATCATGACAAACTCCCAGGGGAATTGGGCTGGCTCAAGCCTCCATTCCTACCAAACCTCTGCTTCTCTGTTTTCGACCCTAATGTACAGTTGGGGAAATCTGGAGCCACAGAACACATAAGGAACATGGGGAAAACAGTGTAATAGTTTGTAAAACAGAGCCAGAGCTCATCCCTGGAGAGGCAGCAAACAGAACTGTGCAGGAGGTTAAGGATTGACCCAGGCACAGGAAAGTGGAATTGCACATGCTCTAGAAACAGGCAGTGTGGGCTCAGGGGGATGTATTTTATTCCTAAAAATTGCTATGGTATCAGATTCACAAAAATTAACCAGAATGTTGCTCCCCAACAAGCTTGGGAATACACTAAGGATGTGAGCTCCTGGCACAGTGTCACCACGGCTGTTTCCAGGAATGACATGAACACACAGCCAGCCTCCAGCTCCTGCCCTTGGGCAAGCCTGTGCCCAGCCAGGGTGGGGTTCCAGCCCTGGGAAGCTGAGAGGGATATTTATTGGCATGTCCATGTCCCTGCTGAGTTGTGCTGCCCACACTCCTGCCTGCACCGTGCCTCCAGAACCACTGACACACCAGCTGCAATGCACTCGCTTGGTAAAACATCCTCAAAAACCCCCAAATTCCCCCTGGAGGGGATGCTAGCAGACATTTTGTCAGGATGTCCACCCCCCGTGGCCCCCACACTTACCAGGAAGACGAGGCAGTGCAGGAACAGGGTGTAGAAGAAGGCAACGGTGCGAGCGGTCTTGTTGGACAGGATGAGCCGCCCCTGCAGAAGAGCAGAACAGAAAATCCCATTTTAATGGGGGCCAGTGGACACCACTTCTCTCTGTGCACGGGTTCAGAGAGACCCTGGACAGGACTGGGGCCCTGTTCCTGCTAGACCCTGCATAAACACACACTGAGGTGGGATGCTTTGCCCACCTCCAAGCAGTCATGCTCCTTCAAGGTGGCTGCACCCAGCCCAAAATCGTGCTTTCAGCCCAAAATTGCACAAATCGAGGTGAATCCGGGGCTGCAAACTGTGGGCTTTCCCCCCTCTGAAAACTCTCTTGGGAGGGTTATTTTAAGTTGCTTTACCTCAGCTTTTTCCAGCAGCTCTACCTGCTCCTGCTGTGCCAGCCCTGACTCAGTGCCTGCTGTGGCTCAGCGCTGCTCCAGAGAGAAACCCCGGCAGTAATTAAGTCTTGCACATTTTTAATTCAGGAGCTCAAACAACTTGTGATTTGCAGCGTCCCCTCACCACCTCCTCCGCAGGGCACTGGAGCCAAGGCTGCTCCCAGAAGCTGGCCCTGGTGTTCCCTGTCCCTGCCTCTGCAAGGTCTGTCCTGAGAGTTACCCTCCACCTTTGCCAGTCCTGTGCCAGCCCACAGGGCTGTCCAAGCTCTCCAGGGACCGAAACCCTGCGGGGTGGGGATGATTTGCCCTCCAGCCCCTCATTTTGGAGAGGCCACAGCCAGCCCCTGATGATGTCTGAGCCCTTTTAGCACCTGACACCGGGGTCCCAGTGGGAAAACCTTCACGTTGATCCTTTCAAAAGAGCCAAAGTCAGGAGCAGCCACAGCCTGGGAGAGCAGCTTGCTAAGGATGTGCCTGCCTGCCTTCACAGCCACTCTTTATTCCTGCTGCAAAAACCAGGGACTCATTATGGACATAAGCACATTCCCCAACCACCACACGGGCTTTCCAAAGCTGGCATTAAAACCCACAGATCTCCCACCAAACCCATTCTGGGCTGAAATCATCTTTGCTATTCACAGCCACGGCGGAGGCTGCTGTAACAAACAAGATTATGTTCTTAAATATTCCCAAGGAATAACTCCCCTAAGTCAGTTTTTTTGTGAATGCCTTTCATTAATTCTCCATGGTGCTGGCACGCCACACTATCCATATTCATGCTGGCATTTGCTTGGTTTTTATGCAAACGACAACTCTGCCTTTATTACAAGATATTTCTGCGTTCTGGGGCTGCTGCAGACCAGCGGTCCCACGTTACGCCGGAGAGCTGGGGGTTAACTCGGCCAAAACCCAATCCTGAGCCTGCTGCTAAAGTCTCAAATTCAAATGTAAAAGTCAGATCTCCTCAATAACCACATTTTTAGCTCAGAAAGTAGCATTCATCCCTAAGAGATGGCAGCTCAAACCTGCAGTGGCAGCAGCAGCTCTTCTGTCTGCCGCAGCTCAGGCAAGGACCCTCTGCTGCTGCAGAAAGCACAGCTCCCCAGCATTTCCCCTCATGCTTTTTGGAAGGAAGAACTGGAGCAGGAAGGATCAAGGCTTGGGAAGAGGTTTTTATGGAGGATGCAATAAGAAATCACGGTGTGCCTGAGGATGCTGTGCTGTGTGAGGCAGAGCATCTCCCCCGGAGCGTGGGACCCTCTGCAGCCCCTCACACTCCTGCCCCCCAGTTGTGTGGGGTGCTGGGACTCTCTGGGGGAGTCTCCTATGAGGGAGATCAGGCTGAGCAAAGAGGCTTTGCCCCTGGTCAGCCCTTGGCTGGGGGTGCAGCTCTGAGCCCCCCTGACACGGTACAAACCAGAGGAGAGGTGCTTGGAATCACAGAATTGAATCACAGAATCGTGCAGGTTGGAAGAGACGTCCAAGATCATCAAGTCCAACTCTTCCCCCAGCACTGCCGAGGCCACCAGTGAACCATGTCCCCAGGTGCCACATCTACATGTCTTTTAAATCTCTCCAGGAATGGCGACTCCACCACTGCCCTGGGCAGCAAGGGAAGAAAGTGACTGCTCCTAAACTGAGCTCCAGCATGGCCCCGGTGTGATCTGCACCTCTCCTGGGGGAGCAGGGATGGGGCCCTCCCACTGCCCAGCAGCCCCATTCCTCATGCAGGAACTGGGCTAAACGTCTCCCACCTCCCACTCGTGCACAGCAGGGCAGCCCACTCACCATGCTCAGCGTGGCCTTGTCCCAGGGACTGAGGCTCAGGTACTTCCGCTGGCGTTCCTGCAAGGAAACCATGAAAGAAGCTGATTTTTGAGGCTCAAAGGAATAAAATTGGGGTTTGCAAAATGGGGAAGGAGCTCTGTGCCCCAAGATGCTCCTATTTGCCCCCCATCCCCCTCCACAGGGGACATCATCTGGGCACGATGACTTTTATTTTCTGGTTTTTTGAAGTGGACGCCATTCGAGTGTGTTTTATTCTTTCAGAGCGCTATCCCTGGATTTCAGCTGGGCTGGGAGAGTGCCAGGGGCTTTTCATACCTTCCTGCTGAAGGAGGAGAAGGGGTCCAGGCGTTCCTCGTACTGGGAGGAGTAGCGCTGCTCCGTGTCATCCCTGCTGCCGCCCTGGGGGAGCAAAGGCAGGGTGAGAACCAGTGGGCACTGGGGTGCAAGGGGTGTGTGGACACTCAGCACAGGGACACAGCCCCCCCCAGTGCCCCTGGGCTGCTCATTTGGAACCAATGACCCCCAAAAGACGGAGCAGCACAGCCCTGAGCTGTGACAGACACCTTGGGAAAGGAGAAGCACAACAGGAGCTACTGAACAAAGTCCTTTCTTCATAAAATTGTAGAATGATTTGGGGTTGAAGGGACCTTAAAGACCATCTAGTTCCAAGCCCCTGCCACGGGCAGGGACAGCTTCCACTAGACCAGCTTGTTACATCAGGGGATTCTTCCGTGGGGATTCCCCTATTTTTCCTGTGATTCCCTATTTTTTGCCCTTTCTGTGAAATAATTGTCCTCTGTCACCCCAGAGAGCTCCACTTGGACTAGTGCAAATCCCTCTCTGAATTCCTTTGTTGCTGGACCATGTTAGCTGGGCAAAGGGCAAGGAAAATGAAGTGAAAAGAAGTGAAAGATTTGGGTGGCTTCAGACAGGCTGGATTTTATCCTTCTCCTTGGACAGAGGCTGCCCCGGCAGCAGCAAGCCCCGAGGATGCTCGTGCAGCCTGCACATCTCTGCACATCTCTGCTCCTCCTTCCTCCAACGCTGCCTCTGCAGGTCACCAAGAGCTGCGGGTTCCACATCATTCCCACCCAAACCCAGGCTGAAAACCGCACCACGTGCTGCCCCCAGGCACGGGCACGGCCCGGTGCAAGCTCTGCCTCCAGGGCTCCGGTGCTTACCCACGCCCCTCCCCAGCACTGTGCCCTCGCCCTCCCTGCCCTGCCAGGCGTTCACCGAGGCCCTTCTGGACCTGTTCCTGCGTGCAGTGGGTTGTCCTGCCCAGCCACCCGTGGCTGGTTGTTACTCTGCTGTGTAAACCTGTAGCAAATACGCCCTCACAGCCCGCAATCCGATCCCCCGGGTCACCGCGGCGAGAGCAGCTCCCGATTTAGGGGCGATGAATTCGCCACGGCCTGGCCTTATTGAATGATCTTTGAGGAGTATTTTTAACGTGTCACATGCCCGATTAGGGGGTGAATTATGCAATCCCCCGGCGCTGCTGCCACGGAGGGTTTTTGCTCTTTTAGCTCATGTCAATGGCATGCAGGGGTTGCCTTGTGGCAGTGGATAAACATGGGTATGATATTCCGCAGGAGAAACGGGAAAAAATGTCAGAGGGGGTGACCTGGCGTCATCACTGAGACATAAATAAAAGAACCAAATAAGGTCCTTCACGGCTGTAGGAGTTTCCCATGCCCAAATGCTACTAAAGTGTCTGTCAATAAAGCAGGCTCGGCCCAGGCAGCAGGGGAAGGGAGCACAGAAGGGGGTGGGATGGCAGGGAACTGGTGCCTCCCCCCCATTAGTGGAACTTCTGCAGTTATAAGGAAAGCCCGAGGTCAGGACAGCCTGGCTCTGACCAGGGAAGTGGTTGCAAAGGAAAGCTTCCAGGCAGCCTGACCTGCCTGCAAAACCCCCGTGATTTCCAGGAATGAACCTCCCGAGGGACATAGCACGAGCAGAGCAGGTTGCAGCTAAGTCTGTTTCCCCTCCCCAGGCTTCTCCTGGTGTTACTGGGGTGGTTTTGTGCTGGTTTCTTCTCTTTTGAGAGTGTCTGTCTTCTGGCTGCCCAGGGAGCAGCTCTCTCTGCTGGCTACAGGAAGTTCAGGGTGGTGGGGAACGAGCACAGGTAGGACAGGATGATTTTCCAGGCTCTAACTGCAGGGATGTGTGTGAACCCAGCTGGAGCATGGACAGACAGACAGACAGATGGACACTCACCCGGCCAGGGTAGCTCTGCAGGAACTTGATCTTCTCGTAGAGCTTGATGTTGTCAGCTCTCAGGTTGTCCAGCTCGCTCTGGAGCGCGTGCACCGTGTGCTGCATCATCCGGTTCTCCTGCAGCAAGGAGGGGAAAATGGGATCTAACTGGGTGGGAGGCAGGAGCTGGGGGTGATTGGGTGCATCCAGCCAGGGTTCAGTCCCTTCTCAGGAATTAAAATCCCCTGGCTTTGAGCTACAATCGGACCTGCTCTCAAACTGGAGCAACACGGATGGGCTGGGGGAGGCTTTGGGCCTTCTCACAGCAGAATATATTTTCCTCTTGCCTGCAGTGGTTGATGCTAAATTCCCTGCAGGTCACCAAAGCGGCAGCCCCAAGGCTGCAGGTCCTGCAGCCCCCCAGCCCCCTCCCCACCAGACATACCCCCTCCAGCTCCTGGTTCCTTGCCCGGAAGCGCTCCCTCTGGCTGGAGATGATGGAGAGGAGTGAGTCCACCTGCCCCTCAGGGAGTGAGGTGCCAGAGGATGGAGGGTGACCTGTGGACAAGGTTTGGCATGAGAGATGACCTGGCAGATGGCCACCATCCACCCCAGGGCTTGCCCAAGATCCTCCCTGTGACACTGAGGGACTTTGGGGACACCCAGATAAACTCCTGGGCACAGTTCTTGCAACAAGGACTAGTTTATGGTTTGGGTGGTTTTTTATTAATTTTTAGGGACTTATCCTGGAAATGCACAGGAAAACCAATTGCATTAATTGGTGCAACCCATGGCTGCCTTTCTCTGACCACAACCCTCCCCATCCCTGCCAGACTCTCTCCTGTAGCTTCTGCAGCAGTTGCAGCCCTAAAAAACGCCTGAGAGCCACAACCAGCCCCTCCATCCACACTCTTCCCTCCCCTACCCCGACCCTGCAGCCATCACCAGCTTGCTGTGCCCAGGACCCCAATTTGTGGGTGCCCCACGTGGTTGCCCCCCACGATGGGGCTCTCTGGGTGCCTGGGGGGTCTGTGGCAAACCCTTCCTGCTCTTCCTTCCCGGCAGTGGGAGGCATCCAGGGCCAAGGAGAAACATGTCCCCAAGGCCATGACTCAACTGGCTGCACAGAGCAGCTATTCATAGAGCAGGATGGGTGGCTGCAGGTTGTTTGGCTTGGTGGGACTGTTGCTGTGATATTGTTTATCTTGTGTTTTCAAAACCTTTCAAAAGAAAACAGAACAAAACAAAAAAAGCCAGAACAAAATCCCCCCCAAAAACACCCCCCCGCCCCCAAAAAAGAAAAATAAAAAAAGGAAAGAAAGTGTTGTTGTGGTTTTTTTTCCAGGGGAGCTGGGAGTTGTTATTTGTTTTCGATTCATTTTCTCCTGCAGACCTCAGCATAGGAGCTGATGTAAAGGAAACGTTTCACTCCCTGTCTCTGGAGGGGTTTGGTGTGGGAAGGGCAGGAGGCAGAGCACAGGGTGTTTATTTCAGCCTGGGTTCATCAGCTCAGCACAGAGCCAGGCCTGGCACGTGCCTGCTGTGCCACCTCAGGAGCAGCTGGAGGGTGGAAGAGCCGTGCCCAGCATGGGAAACCCATCACTGGTCCCAGTGAAGGAGGTGCTGAGCGGGTGATGCTGGTGCTGGCTCAGGAGCACCCTCACCCTGCAGAGGTGACCACCCTGCCCGTGGCACCAGGGTGTGCCCCCAGCACAGCCCCAGCTTTGCCTCTCACCGTAAAACAGCGCCGTGGCCTCCTTGATGGGCTCAGGGATCTTCTCCAGGCTGGGGCTGGCAGCGCCCTGGGCAGCACAAGCAGAAGGGATTAAGCATTTCCCACCCACCCGAAGATGCCTGGACAAAGCAAACCCCCTCCTGGATCCTGCTACTGCTCCGACACCTGCACCCACGAGGCACTCTGAGAGGATCAGGACTGGGACAGTGGAGAGGTTGGTGTTCAACCTCAAATCCCAGCCTTTGCCCGGGAAGAAGGACTGGATGGTTCCTGGGTGCCACCCTCACCACCCCCTCCCACGCCAGCACCGCCCCATTCTGAGGGCACGCTGCAAACCTCTGCTGGGTGAGTTGTCAGGAAGAAAGGAGAGGAAGGGAAAAATAAAAAGAAGGGTCAAGAAAAGAGAAGGTAAACACCCCTCAGGTTTGCTGCTGACCCTCCACCAGGGACAACCAACCCCCGGGGCCATTTGGAGCGGTCCCTGCCCGCTGCCAGGGCTGGGGTTACCTCTGCATCCGGGCGGTGCACGGCAGACAGGGCTTGGATGGTGCTGAGGTCGTGCTCCAGCTTGGCCACGAGCTCCTTTTGTCCAGCCAGCGTGGACACGGCCTCTGTCAGCTGGATCTGCAGCTCTGCACAGCGCACTGCAAAACACAGCCAGGGCTGTCACCCGGGGGGCTCCAGACCCCACACTGCGCCAGGCGGACACCAAAAAGCTGAGAAACCCCCACCTGGAGCACCAGAGCCAACTCGTGGGCAGCAATCCCATTCTCTCCTCATTTCTGGGGGCACACCAGCAATCCCTGCTCAGCACCAGGGCTCCATCCCACCTTGGTGGTGCCTCAGGGTGGGCACAGTCCCTGGGCAGGACCAGCACCATGTCCCAGTGCCGGGGGCAATGGGTGCAGGCAGATACCTGTACAGCTGCTTCAAAGGCATCAGCAAGGTATTTTTGGTGCCCCAGGGGTACCTGGCAGCATCCTGGCTGGGCAGAGGGGGGGTGACCTGGACAGGGGTAAGGCCCACAGATGGATTCCCAGGTCTGGTCTGCATGGGAAAGGTGCGATGGAAAAGGCTCTGGCAGGACATCCCCGGCTGTGAGAGCTGGGACAGGCACTCACGGGGTGGATGGTGATTGTGGGGGGCTGGAGCAGGGTGGAGGACGTCTCCCAGAAGGGGCTCAGGTGGGACCATTCCTGCCCTCAGGAGCTGGGTCAGGCTGTGCAGCCCCCAGCATCCCTGCTCAGCCAATTTTCTACAAAGGAACCCTCTTTCCAGTTGCCCCCCAGAGTAAAACTCACACCCTAAACCACAACAGGCACTGCTGGAATGCTCCAGGAGCAGAACAAAAACCTCTCATTCCCCTCACATAACCCCAGCCCAGATGTGAAGCAACAGAGAGATGTGCTGGGGCCAAAATGCAGCTACAGCGAGAGGCACAGGACCAGCACTGCAGGGCACGCTCCGTACTCCATTGGCAAATCCATCCCTAAACTGTCCTGCAGCAGAAATAGACTTGTTTCACCCTTCTCCCTTGCTGCCAGCAATGTCTTGGCCTCTCCCTGGCTGAAAAACCTGCTCAGCTCCAGGTTCAGAGCTGGTGCTCTGCACCACCAGCATTTCCAGCGCAGGGACGCAGGATGCGTCCCTCTGTGCCTGGATTTCCAGGTGGGTGAAAGCTCAGGTTCCAGCTGTTCCAGTCCCTCCCTGATAATTCCTGGTGTAATTATTCCCCTGAATTCCAGGCAGCTGGAAGGCAAGAAAAATCCTCATTTATCAACAGCCAGGGAGCAAGAAATGCAGAGGCTGCCTGGGGAGCGGCCGAGCTGGGGGGGCAGCGAGGGCAGGCTGTTGCACCCCCCAGGGCTCCTACCCTCTCTGAAGCCTTCAGATGAGGGGTGCAACGTGGGTGCAGCTCAAATCCAGCTCCCCCAGTCCTGCCAGGCTGGCAGCCAATCTGCACACCCCAAAACCGGCTGTGGAGGGGGGTCCTTGCGTGGGGTGTGATGCCCTGGCCAGAGGATTGGACTGAGAGCAGCAGCAATGGAGGCTTGAACAAAATGATGCCCAAAGCCAACGCTGCTTTCCCAGGAAGCAGGGGCTTTGCTGGTGCAAATTCCCCCCTTTTTTTATGTGTGGACATGGCACCTGAGGACAGTAGTGGGGTAATGTTTGGGCTCAATGACCTTAAAAGTCTTTTTCAATCTAAACAATTCCATTATATGAAACACAATTTCTAATGTTCATATCACAGAATCATAGAGTGGTTTGGGTTGGGAGGGACCTTAAAAACCATCTCATTCCAACACCTCTGCCATTGGCAGGGACACCTTTCACTAGACCAGCCCAAGCCCTGTCCAATCTGGCCTTGAACACTTTCAGGGATGGGGCAGCCACAGCTTCTCTGGGCAACCTGTGCCAGGGCCTTCCCACCCTCACAGGGAAGAATTTCTTCCCAATATCCAACCTAAAACTAGACTGGATAAACTTCTTTCAGTTTAAAGCCACTTCTCCTTGTCCTATCCATGTTATTCCAAAGGATCAAGGCTCCCTGCAGGGAAGTAGAGGTGACACATGCTTTGAACACAACCCATGGAGTTTTTTTTTCTCCCCTCTGCATATTTACAGTTTACAGCCCCCAATAAAAGGCTCAGGATCGAGCAGAAGTGGTTGTGCTAAAAGCACATCCCACTGGAGGTCAGTGTTTCTCCAGGAATTGGGAATCGCTGCCTGCTCCAAAACATGGGTGGCCTGATGCAAAATATTTGCATTAACAAGATTTGGAAAGAAGAAAACCTCTTCCCTACGGTTAATTATTCAATCGGCTGTCTTTTCAAATTGCATTAAAGTGTAATTGGGGAGCTGTTACCGGCCAAACATGGGCTGCGGGGCCCAATTCTGCACAAGGCAGGGCTGAGAACTGTGCCCAGGCTGCACCACGCTGGGAGCAGAGTGGAGACTGCCTGGGGCAGGACATGGTCCCTGGCCTCCCACCCTGCCCAAAAATCCTCTGCAGAGCTCAGCTTTGGCACCCTGCAGAAGGAGACCCGAGCCCTGGATCCCACCTCCCGGGTCTGTCTCTTGCATCAAAGTCACGTAACTTTTGGCTTTCCAGTTACACGGACTGAGTTTTTCAGTTTCCTTAAGAGAAAAAGGGGTGACCAAAGAAACACATCTCCCAGTTCTAAAGGAATCTGTACCCTTCCTTCCCTTAGGTTTCACTCGGCCTTGGCCAGTCTTCTACAAACCATCCACAAAAAGAGAAAAGACTGGACCCAGGTCTAACACTGAAAGCGACCAAATGCACCGTTTCTCTCTCATCTCTCTGTCAGTGTCACTCTTCACAGCGGGGCTTTGGCGGCATTTTTTTAATCATAACTTTCTTTTTTTCAAAGGGGCCATGACCACCCGCGAGTTCCTCACTTTTCTGCCAGTGACTCTTCACCCCCAGCAGCGGGTGGACGGCTCTCCCAGGAAGGCAGGTCAGCTCTGCCATGGAGACCCAGCAAAAGCAAATCTGCCTTTGTCTTCCCCGAGCTGCTGTGCTGGAAAACCTTTGCTCTGACCCCCTCAGATGTGCAAATACCTCAAACGCTGCGGAAGACGGAAAGGTACTGCAGAAGATAATGGGACAAAGAAGGTCGAAGCCCTGGGAAGCTGAGTTTTAAAGAACGGTAACTTTAGCCTCAAACTCCGTCTTTTGAGGTGATGGAGAAACTGGGCCTGACATTGCCATCGTCCCACAAAGAGAAGTGATGAAGTGCAGCAACTGGCAGGGCACGCTGGCAGCAGCCACCTGCCTTGGTTGGTGCCACGTTCCAGGGCCCCCCTGGAGGCACAGGAAGGTCCAATTTATCCCTGTCTGATACACAGGGAATGAAAAGCTGAGACTGGACTATTCCCATCCCTGGAAGTGCTCAAGGCCAGTCTGGATGTGGCTCTGAGCAACCTGGTCCAGTGGAAGGTGTCCCTGCCCATGGACTTGGTGACCTTTAAAGGTCTCTTCCAACCCCAAACCATTTGATGATTCAGTGATATCTTGCCCCAAACTGAATGAGTGATCAGAAAGAGCCTCTGCTCAAAGGATGTGATCTAAAGAAGATGCCTGTTCTGGGAAGTCTAAATGTACCTCCAACCCACGGAGGAGCACAACCACAGATGACACTGCCATGGGACGTGTGTTCCTGGAAATAACATAAAGGATCTGTGTGTGGACAGGCCACGTGGTGAGAACAAAGGTGCCTCCCAGAGAGTGAAAACAAAACAGTCCTAAATCAAGAATAAAAGATTCAGATGAATCTCTCGCACTTCTTTCGTTGTGAACAGCCCCGTCGGTCTCGTGCCGTTCCAAAGCTGCAGGTTAAATCCCCGTAGTGGATGTTGAGGAGAACAACCCCAGAGCCCCAGTCTCTCTGGGCACGTTGGAGGGGAACAGGGAGCCCGGCAGATGCAGGGGCTCACCAGGAGTGCCTGCGAGACCACGAGCCCGGCACTGCCACGGAGCAGCAGCAACTCTGACTCCCGTAACAAGCCCCAGCAATCGGGCTCCCTTGGCAAATCATCCAAAATAAACAGCATCTGTTTTCACAGATGGAGAAAATTAAGACACACTAGCAACTTAGTTTGAAGTTATAAGGCCAGACGTAAATAAATGAGAGGCAATCTTTCCATAAGATGGTGGCTTGATTACTGAGAATACAGACAGATGAATAAATCACCTTGGGGTGAGATGGGCTGTAACTTGCTACACATCCACGAGACTGAAGTAACTGCTCATGTATATCCTCTGAGCCCGAAGGAAATGAGAGGTAAGTGGTATTGCTGAAGGGATCAGGGTAGGAGCACACACATGGGCAGTTATGGCAAATTAGCTGATGCTCTGCAAGTTCACACCCTGATTTGCCTTGTGGGAACTTTTTAATCTCCCTCTGTTACTGTCTGGCCTCCTCAAATTTACATAAACTGTAAAAAAATAAGAAAGCAAGCCGAGAAGTGATGTGGCACGCTGGGAGCTTTCTTTGAAAAGTCAACTGAAGGGCACTGAAACCCACTGCTTCAAAGGCTTGAAGTGTATTTTACTGACTGGAAGGAAGATGATGGTGAGATAACTAAACCTCGCAGCACCTTGGCGTGAGGGCTCAAAGCTGGAGACTCACTCAACACAAACATGGGTGTCTGAGAGTGCCAGAAGCAGGAGCAGAAGCCAGAAGCAGCAGCAGGAAGCAGAGTCTACCATGGGCCCTTTGATTTTTCCAGCTTGTTCACCTTTCCCCATGCTGGGCCACTCCAGTTGGTGGCTGGGCTGCTGGGGACAGTGACTTGGAAGTGGAAATCAGGGTTCTTCCCCATGCAGAAATAAGTGCCAAGACTTCCTGGCATCGCTGTCCAGGAGGCTTTTCAAGCCAACAAAGCCTTACCTCCGGCTCTGCCTGATGCCAGAGCTCCCAGGGTTTATACACAAACTAAGGCACAGTTTCAGGCTCTCGGAACACTTGGCATTTACCTTTTAAGGAATGCATGAAAAAGGCTGTTACTGCCCAAAGTCCTGCTCCCCTTCCAGGAGAATCAAAGGGAGATGACTTTGGAGCTGAAGGGGTGAGGGGGACACGGTCAGCACGCTGCAGAGTCAATCCTGGATGCACAGGATGATTTTCTCTGCCCTCTTTTCGGTTCTGTGAAGATGCCAAGGAGGAAAGAGCTGAGCCAAAATCCTCCCCGCAACAGGAAGGTCACCCCAAGGCCTTTCAGTGTTGTACAGGCTGATGGTTCCCGTTCTGTCTTGACCTTTTCCTGGTGAGGGACAGCATTTCTGCACGGCCCAGGGTGTGTGTGAGTCCCTCAGTCTGTCCTGATGCAGAGCCTTTTCCCTGGGGCCACCACTGAGCTGTCAGTAGGCTGAGAAACAGGACAGGGAGGCAGGGAATGATCGAACATTTCTTTTCCACAAGGCATCAGAGCCCTGTTTCCTGGGATCTGAGGTGGAAATCTCGTCAGAGTAAAGGCTAAAGAGTGGGTTGTGGTGCAAAAGCCCAGCTGGGCTGCCTGCTGAGGTGCATCTCACCTCACAGAAGGGCTTCTGGGACATTTTAAAGCAACTTCTCTAGAAATCTCCAGGTCAATCAGCATTAAGAACACCTGAGTAGCCAAAATGCCTGGAATGTGGAAATCATCTCAGCCTGCAATGTTGCTTCTGGATATCCATTGGGCTGACCTGGTTTACTTGTACCTGCCATGAGATCATTCTGTGATCAGACCTCCTGCAAGCTTTCTGAAAGAGCGAAAAAAGCAAGGAGATGATGAAAAGAAAGGTGTGACGACATCTCTAAAAGCCATCTGCAGGTTCTAGCACGATCTACGCGGTCTTTAGGCACAGATACCAGCCCTGGAAAAGCTCCAGGAGTGAAGCAATGAGGCTTCCCTGCAGATACAGAGGTTGTAAGCAAAGACATCAAGAACTTCAGTGATGTCCTTCAGGGATGGTGCAGAAGATGTGCAGCCCCAGACAGGAAGGGCTGGGACTGGCACCAGTCAAGAACAACCCTGCTGTTTTACTTTAACCTGCTGTCCAAAGGACAGGGAGAAATGAGGGCAGCAGAAAGGAGATTCATATCCAGCACCCTGAGAACACCACCTGAGACTTCATTCTGCCCAAGTGACAAAGGGCTGAGAGGTTGCACAGGGAAAAATCCTCTTGCCCCAGCTGCCACGCTCATTCCAACACCAGCATCTTTCTCTGGTCCCTGCAGCCCTTTCTGTGGGTGCCCTCAGGGTCAGCTTGGAAGGTGGCCTTGGGGAAGAGCAGAAGGAGCCACTGAACTGCAGCGAGGTGGGACCAGGGGTGATGGTTTTCAACTAAAAGAAATTAGTTGAAAAAAAAAAAGAAATACAATTTAGATGAGATCTAAGGAAGAGGCTTTTTGTTTATGATGAGGGTGGGGAGGCCCTGGCACAGGTTGCCCAGAGAAGCTGTGGCTGCCCCATCCCTGGAAGTGTCCAAGGCCA
>JAWMRA010000048.1:6647642-6665563 GCA_035584735.1 Pseudotriccus pelzelni
CCTGGAAGTGTCCAAGGCCAGGTTGGACAGGGCTTGGAGCAACCTGGGATAGTGGGAGGTGTCCCTGCCCATGGCAGAGGGGTTGGATTTCATGACCTTCAAAGGTTCCTTCCAACCCAAACCACTCCATGGCTCTATAGGTGCCTGCCCCACTCACCGCCCAGCTCTCTGGCTTTCTCTGCCAGCAGAGGAGGTGCAGGTGAGATTCCTTCTCCCTCCCCTCTTTTTCTCCCTTTCTTTTCACATTTACAGGGCCTGCTGGGAAGGGAAGGTTTGAAGGATTTCTCCTTCCCTTTCCTCCTGGCCCAGCCACTCCAAAATAAACAGCCCCCAGCAAAGAAACACAGCACTGCTTAATAAATTCACCCTGTAAGGATCGAGATTTCATAGAAGAAGGGATTATTTCCAAGGGTTCTAAGATAATTACATGGGTAACTAGGAAGAGTTCAAGAAAACAGTTTGAATTTTCTTATCAGTTTCCCATAGCTTGGAGCAAAAAGAAAATAAAATGCTCTACTGTAATCAAATCATGTTTTCTGAAGCCCTCTGTTGGCAAGAACACAACTCCTTCACCGCTTCCATTAAAACAGAAATACTCAGGAGAAAATGACAGCATTTCCAACTGGAAAGAAGTGGGGCCCAAAAGCACCATGTCAGCCACTCACAGTTCCTTACCTGGGGGGAACCTGGTGATGCCATGTGGAAAAATATCCCCCTTCCCACTGAAAGACAGAACTGCCTCTCGCTGATGGCGGGGCAGGACTGGGACCTTGGCCAGTACCTGTGGCACTGAGGGGCCAACTTCCTCCTGCACCCAAAGATCCAACAAACAAGGGCTTTTCCCATTAATCCAGCAAATCCCTGCAACGCTTCCTACGCAAATCTCACCCATCCAAGCCCAGCAGCAGCTCTGTCCCAGCAGGAACTGTGTTGGCACACAGGTACGTCCCAGTGCTGACCACCGAGGGTCTGGGGGAACGCACAGCTTAAATTTCCTCCAAAGAGGAGATTCTCAACATCCCTTTCGAAGGGCTGCCCCAATGAACCTACCACAGAGATCCAACTATCTCCGTGGAAAACTGTATCTGCTCCTGACCTCTCACAGGAGGGAGGGGTTGGGTTCTTACTTTCCCCAAAATAAATTTTTGGAGGGTAAGGCTGGAGAGAACATCCTGGTTTTCTCCCAGATGAACACTGAGCTACAATGACCCTTCTCCAGCTTCCCCCCCTACCAGGTCTGTGCTTTCACAAGTGTAACACATCCTTTGCTTATCACCACGGGTGTGATCTGAGGAGTTCCATGTCGGGACCACCTAAAGAAAAGTGCAGGTTACAAGTACAAAAATTAACCAACCTCAGCCATGGCTTTAAAACTGTAGCTGTTTAGCACCAAGTTTAAAAAAAAATAAAAATCAGGGTCAAATTATAAATGATAATGCCATTTATAGCAATGAACAGTTTGACCAGGTGTTAAAAAGAAGGGGGGAGAAGAAAGGTATTAAATCCAGAACCTTCCCATCATGTGGAACAACCTCATCACAGACATTTCAAAAACCTTCAATTCACAAAAAAACCCCCAGACACTCCAGGTAAAACAGAGCACACAGGTAAGGACACACACACCCCCCCATGCTGTACCTGACACCCAGAGCATCCAAGCCAGCAGTTTATTCCACTAGTTTTAAAAGTATAATCCAACTGATGGATTACAACATCTGTTCCTCACCAAACCTCAAACTCCTGACTCTGTAAATACTGAGAATATTTATAGGAACAACATCTAAGGCACCAGAGGAGGAATTTATTTTCCTGTAAAGGATCTGTAAAAATAAACAGGGAGAGCCAAATATCCGGGAAAATTCTTTTGCATTTTCGTTTTTGAATCTAAAGCTTTTCTGACCTCAGATAATTGAATTTAATGTTAAAAAACCAGCTGATACATTGTTACAGTGCTCAAAACAATCCCCCTTTGTAGTCTCAAACCCAAAAACCATATTTCTGTGCAGGAAGCTGGGTGCCCACCTCCCACTGACTGCAGCAGGAATCGTCACACTTGGATTTCACTGAACAAAGGGTACAGTTGGGACATCTAACTCTTCAATATTTCAGGTACTGAGAACACACACACGCTCCTTGCAGGAACTGATAACACAAAAAGTAAATTTTCCTCCCCTGGCCAAACACGAATCCCACCAAGCCCAGCCCCCGAGCCCTCTGCACATCACCAAACCAGAACCACAATGTAAATGTTTGCTGCTTGGACTCAGGCCTCACTCACCTCAATAAAAGACAAGCCCACGCGGAGTTGTGTTTGTATAAAAGATATTTACTTCAATTATCACACCTAGGGTGCTAGTGAATAATAATAATAATACATCGTGTGAGTTTCATACAGTGATATTGCTTCTCCATATCATATAGGGACCGTTGTACAGTGCTGAGAACAAACATTATATGGCTAAACCAAACAAAGACAGAAACAATGCCGTCTGCTGACGAGGGAGCGCTGCCCTGCACTGCCAGCCAGATAAACTCTTAACTTTTTTTTTATGTTTAAACAAATACCAAGAAATAAAATGTTACAAAAGATGAGTCACAGCAACACAATGTGGGCTTCTCAAAGCTACTTGTACAAAAAAAAAAAAAAAAAAGACACTTTTTTTTTTGTGGGTTTTTTGTGGATTTTTTTTTTTTGGTCAATCGGGTCTTTGTGAGGATCTTTTTTTTTTTCCTTTTTTTTTTTTTAAAATCTGTGATTGTGAATATAACAAACAAGCTCTAAAAACATCTAAGACTTAGTGCGTTACAGAAAAAATATAAAATACTGCTAAAAATGTAAGACACCACAATACACTGGGGTAAAAACTGAGCTTATTATTAAAAAAAAAAGAAAAAAAAAAAAGAAAAAAAAAGTTCTCAGGAAAAAGTACACCACTTTCTGTTCGAGTTCATCTTGTGCTGTGTTAGTAGTCGGGGCATTTCCAAGGTCTGCCCATTCTCATGGCAAGTAGTTATTGCACAAATGCAAAAGAGTTAATTTTTTTAATTAGAAAAAAAAAAGAAAAAAAAGAAAAGGGACACGAGGGAAACAATTAAAAAAAATAGAAAGAAAAAAAAAAAGAAGAACATTCCCCCCTTCCCCAGCCTCCACCTGCTTTGGGATCGACGTCCAAATTCCTACGTGTGACATTCTCGCAGCGTTTCCAGCAAGGAACGGGAGAAAATGCTTTTCACCACAGAAATGCATAGAGTATTCCGAGAGGAACAACCTTCTGTTCGGCAGAGCTTATCCAACACTTACACGAGGCCTTATTTAATCTTAGTTTCTTTTTCTTTTGGGCTACGCCAGAAGGAAAAGAACCTGACGCGGGAAACCCATCGGATGGTTTTTTTTAGTGGGAAATTCATCGGATTGTTTTGTGTGGGTTTTTTTTTGTTTTTTTTTTTTAGTGGGACACTCTCGAAAGGCAAAGTGCAAATTTGCTTCCCCGTCCACAGAAGTGGTGAGTGCTGTGCCCTGCAGCTGGCTCAGCACCTTCCAGCTTTGCCCACGCCAGGCGCTCCCGGAGCGCTGGGACCGTCCCTCCTGCGGACACGCTCCCCCACCCCAAATGTGGGCTTGCAGTCCGGCAACTTCTGCAGCTTTTCTCTCGCTCACCGGTGTTACCTCACCAGGGAAAGCCTGTCTGAACCTGTCTCGACGCTGCAGGAGAACTAAACCCCCCCTTCTGCGACCCAGATGGACGTACAACGTGGGTCTCCAGAGCGCACGCCAGGAAAAGCTGCTGCTCCACAAGGTGAATTGGGATTTTTCTCCCTTTTTGTTGGGTTTTTTTTTGTGTTATTTTTTTTTTCCTTGACCAACTTTGAACGAGAAGGAAATCAGCTCTGAATTCAGAAAGTCAAACAAATGCCAACAAAGATGAACATCACAGGAAACCAGTCTCTCATTTTAAATGAACATTCGCAATGTGCTCTGACCAGGGGCTCTGCATCTTCTGCAAATTCTCAGTAGAGGCTCTAGGAGGCTCAGGGTATTTTCTCTCTCTGTATACTTTAAGTCTCTTCTCTCACAACTGAGACTTCTTGTTCTCAGTCCTAAATTATTTTAAAAGCTATTTAAATAATATTATTTATTAGGCATTTAGATAAAATACTTTTTTTTTTCCTTAAAGAAAAAAATGATTGCTCTAGAAAACACAACAGGGGCACAGTGATATGGACACTACGAGCCGACACCACCTGCTCCATCTCTAGGATATCCCAAGCTTTCTCCAACATCCATTTAGGGGATAACAACCTGGTCTAGTGGAAGGTGTCCCTGCCCATGGCAGGGGGTTGGAATGAGATGATTTTTAAGGTCCCTTCCAACCCAAACCAATGATATGTATAGTCCTGTTGTGTTTATATAAAAAAAAAAAAAAAAAGAAATCTCAACAAAAAACCCCAACCAACTCTTAAAATTAATCTCATAAATAGGAAATGTTAGATAGTTTTCCTAATTACAAACCACCTTTATGTATTTCACCTTATGATGCTGTAGAGAGAGCAAGCTTGGAAAAGGACACAGCAAGGGCTGGGAAGGGCTGAGGGTGCTGGTGGGTGAAAGCCTCTCTGGGCAGAACCAAATGAAGACTGGAATGACTTTGCAGTGCCTCACCAGCCGCAGCCAACACGGCTGTGGGCTGGGAAAGGGGACAGCAGCTGTGGATGGTGGCACCAAGGACACAGGCTGATGTCCACGAGTGTTTCTTGGATGCTGACAGACCTGCGAGCACAGGGGGTGAGACCGAGCCTAACGAGATCCACGCTGCTGGGTGATGGTTGATTCCTACCCCGAGACCCACTGCAGATAGGCATTTTCTTTTTTTTTTTTTTAACCCCCAGGAACCTGAATCCTCCTAAACCAGAGCTCGTGCCTGGCTGTGCTGGCAGCAGGACACGACCCTCCAGACGCAGAACCAGAGTTTCTATTGCACTAAGACTCGAGCACAGTGTGGGAAGTGCTCGTGAGCAAAGGGGCGACGTGTGACTCCACCAGGGTTCGCTCCTCTCCGAGGGAAAAGCGGCTGGGAATGCTGCAATCCAGATCACTGTGCTTTAGATTATTCTCCATGAAGAGATTAGGAAATAAGGCACATAGCTTTCCAAGTAGAGAGAGCTTGTTAAAATAGTAAGTTTCAGGAAAGTAGCAAAACCCTAAAAACTGAACGGGAAATGTGGCAGGGTATAGGATTTGGGTGATACGCCTTCTGAGTGAAAATAAAATAGTTTCAAGCTTAACTAAAATCTTTCCCCACCCCCAGAATGAAGAAACGATCCATGATCTAAATCTCCAGATGGAGAAAGTGAGAAGGAAATGGAAGCCCTGATCAAGGAAAAGGAAAAGCATGATACAGATGTGACCTTGCTTCTTCCCCACACGGCTCCGTTCTGACCTAGATGCTCAAGTACTCCCTGTATCACCTGTACCAGCATCCAGAGGTAACCAGGTACTTTGGAAACACTTTTAAAGCTACTAATAACTTACCCACATATAAATAACACATCAAAACAGCACAAAGGGTCCAACAGAAGCTACAAAAGCCAGAGAAGTCTGATTGAAAGACTGATTGTAGAAAGTATTTTTCTCTAGTTACTTGGGGACAAGATTGTACTTCAGAGCAAGTCAAGTGCCAGGTTTTATTTATTCTCCTGAAAGCACAGACACTCGCCTTCCAAGAGGAGCTGCCTAACAGAGGGTTTTTATCTCATTCCTAAGAATTTTCAGCTGAGGGAGAGCAAGCCTGAACTGCTTGAATTCGATACTTGGTTTTAATTTACTTAATCAGATGGTTTTGAGATTGTTTTAAATATGTCTCGACTGTCCACCTTCCTGCTGCACACAGACATAGGAGAGGACACTGGAAGTGTGCAAATATCTGGCGTATTAACTTCCTGCAGGAGCCAAACCTACAGAGTAATTATCACAGGATGTTGCAGGTGACGTCTGACTCTTGCACATCTCAGACCCTTGGGATCATTTTTATGTATTCTGAACATGATCTTCGCTGTCCTCATTAGCTAAACCCGTGTATCTCCAACAGCCCAGTCCCTCCCACGACTAATCCCCTTCTTTGTAACAGGGAACGGATCTGACAAGTGGGAAATGGCATCTCCACCCATTAAAATACACGTTGGTTTTAGGCCCTGGCTCACCTGCGTCCCAAGTGATTTCACAAATTTGGCTGTAGCAATTCCACTGCACCATTAAGACCGAGCACACAAAAACTAAATACACAGAGGGGCTTTTCCATACTGGAATGATGTACACAGACACGTTTAGCAACTCCTAAAAATGCATATTAATTACCCGCATAGACAGAAGAGAATGCAACCCATGCCATTATTCTTGCTATCAGCAGAGAGGTTGTGCTGCCATGACACTACCAGAATTACACAGTAGTGATGCAAAAAGCAGGTATGGCACCACAGCAGCAGGAAATTCCTGGCATGACTGTCCATTTCCAAGGATCTTTGGATGAAGATTGTACTACGAAGCACAAATATCTCTAAAATTCAAACAGAAAGTCCAAGATGTGACATCACAGGGGCGTCTACTTTTGCTGGACTGTTTCCTGCACTATTTCGTTGTGGTTGAGGATTCAGCTGCTCTCTGAACTCAGCTGGTTCAAAAGCTAAAGAAACTGAAATGATAAGATGAAACCAACAGTTTTAACAATCAGAAACCTACAGAACTGTGGCTAAAATCTCCTCACATCACTATGAGCAAAGCCAGCTTGAAAAATGGCAGAATTGTCCTTTTTTAGAAGAGCTGGACAAGGAAAAACACAATAACCTTATTAATTTTTTAAAAGGAGGCATTTCCTTTTCATGCACTTCAGTGCCAGAACATGTTTGTTAGTGGCAGTGAAAATCAAGCCCAGGGAATCCCATTAGTTTTTTGTTTTCATCCATAAAGTAGCTGTAGAAACACAGACTTCACAGACAGGCAAGGATTTTGGGATAGACGTGGAATTACCAGGTCTTGGGAAAAGCAGGCCCTGGATTGTACTAGAGGGTGCCGGTGAGGGGCTCGCCAATAAAGTTCAATGAACGACTTTCTTCAACTGGAACATGACCTTATGACTAATAACTTCTATTAAATATGCCACAGTACTGCTTGGCTGGGGGGAATCATCCCTGAGGACAGAGATGGCACCACTCACATACCAGGTTTTAAGGCTTTTTGAAAACTTAAGTGCACAGGCCTAACGCTAATCTTCTCCAAAAGGATAAATTTCACGTTCAGAGCATAAAACCATTTTATCCTTGCATATTAATAGGGGAGGGTATAGCCCATGACCTGGTCATGTAGGACAAATCAGTCCCTAGGCATGGCATAAAGGGCTTTTCTTGCTATAAAGTTCATTATTAACTATATTTTATATAGGGCATAGTCAATATATCCCATAAAAGAGATGGGGAGGGAAGAACAAATTGCTGAAATTATATTTCTATGTTTTAGAGCTCAATGAAAGAAGCAGGGACTGCTACATCCCTTTTCAAACTAAGAAGGCTGAGCCAGAAAAGAAACTCAGATCTCGTGCTTCCCATGCCAGTGATTCTCCTTGCAATTTAAAACCAGATTTTAAACTGCTGGGGGAGGGAAGAGTATTTTTGTTGGATAGAATTTTTAAATTCTCTATTTTTAAAAAATAAGTTGATTGTATATGCAACACAAAGGAAGAAAATGTTGATGTTCACACAGTGGGGCAGCAGGAAGCGACAGGGGAAAGCAGCAGGACAACACAGGAGTCAACTCAATCCTGCTTTGCTGATGGGAACTAAATTTAGGGATAGGAGGCTATAACCAGCTGGTCACATCAGGGCCAAAAATGCCACACACTCATGGGAAAGCCTTGATTTGGTTTTAGGAAATGTTAAATCCAGCCCCCACCTAAGAACCAACTTTTCTTCTCCTCCTCCTGCTTCTCGACAGTCTCCAAGAAATGCTCAGAGCTCAACCACACTCGTGGCTAAAGACAGAGAAAATCCACTGGGTGAAGAGGAAATAAGAGAGAATTTAAGAAAGAGACACAAATGAAGTAAAAACAGTGCCCTCCATCCTCAGGTTAAAAATATCACCACCTGACTTTCAGTCTGCAACAAATACCCAGGATTACTGATCTCTTTGCAACCCTGCTAAAGGCACTGGTCCAGATCACTGTGGTGTTTCAGTTTAAACAAACCATTTTGGATTCAAGTGCAAAGGGTCCAAACCCAATTACTCTTTTTCATGTGTTCTCATAATTTATATAACGTCAAAATGGAGATTTTTTTTGGGGGGGGGAGGGGATTCCTAACCTGCCCCGTTTTTGCCAAGAGCATTTTTGTTCACATAAGCTTTAAGAACACCTGAAATTAATAATTTTAAAATGAAAAATGACAGACTTCTGACAGCAGCTGTGCTAGTGGGGACTACCACCACTGTGAGCATTTTCCATGATTTCATGACGTTATTTTGTCACATTTACCTCAATCCTATTTTATGTCAATTTATCAGCTTTGTAGTTTGAATTACTAAACCAGAACAATGCACCTCCTTAACTTACTATTTCTCCTGATAAAGGACTGAAAATTAGCAAGTTTTAAGTAATTGGATCAGAGCATATTGCATAGAAATTCTGTCGTGTTCATGACCCCCCTGCTCTACACCATTCCCGTATCAACAGGTTACATAAAAATAATGCAAAGATCTTTTAGCTAATGAGAAAGGCACATGCTTTTTTTTCTTTTCAGCTGTAATGTAGATCTTTCCTATTACAGCAAAGGACTCACTAATTCATGATATGGGCAGAGTGCACTGACACAGGTTCCTTTAAAGGGCAGCTCTTTCTATAGGCATTTTACAGATGAGCAAATAAAATGGTCCAATTTTATGGCATCAACAGGAACTGTAATTAAATGCATTTCTGCCAATAAACATGTGCAATCCTGTTCTCTGAATTCTGTATCCTCCAAAATGGAAGTGTATGGACAATCCCTCTGCATGACCCCTCTGCCAAGGGATACTCTTTGTTGGCTTTTAGCAAACAAAGCACTGCACTTTTTTTCCTCCCCTCACCATCCAGAGAGAAAACCCGACAATTTTAACTGCAATATAAACGTATTTCTGCTAAAACAGCCCTGGCCCTTCATGCACGGCGTCAGTAAGAGCATGGAACTGGAAACAGAGAGAGAAAATAAAATGCTTTTAAAGAACCCCAGGAAAAAAAAACAGACCTTGGCATGATGGATTTTCTGAAAACTGCCTGTGCTTTTGTCCATCAGGAAAAGAAAGTCGGCAGCGAGGGCTCTGCCCCACGTCCCACATTCCCTTCCCCTGGAATCAGAGACCCAAGGGGGTGACAGCCACTGTGCTACTCTTTGGCATTTCTTCTCCTCCAACTTTTTTATCCTTTTAGTCAAGTACAAGAAGTTATTCCAATGCACATTTTCCTCTGGTGTGAGCTCCAAGTGCTGTATTCCATCCCAACTACGGCTCACACCCTGCGGTGGAAGTTCAGTCTCTGAACTGGGGTGTGGGGGGGCTTGGCCAGTTTGGAAAACCAGTAGGTAACTCATGTCCAACCCGAGAATCTCAGCAGTAGTTCAAGCTAACCCATTCTACTTTCCACCAGGAAAGCAGCTGTGACCTTGGCTAAACGCCGGGAAAAACCGGGAGCATCCCTGAAACTCCACGAGCTCGATCTGAGGGTGCTCGTCTGCCCCTGCCCTTAAACCAGGGGGTCACCAAGGAACCCAAAGGGACTCCAGGCAGGAAGGCCCAGGTCACCCCAGCAGCATCTCAGCAGGCTAATCCACATTCAACGCAGATCATTACATATGAAACAGCAAAAGGAGCTAAGCCACTAATAAAGTGCCAAAAATATAGGAAATACTGACAGCATTTTATTTGATTAATTTCATAATAGATCCCAATGACAACCCTTGGCAGGATGGAGTGACTTCTGACTTCTGAATGCTGTCTTTATCCAGCAAAATTACATGTCTCAAATGTAATAATGGAGCTTAGAATTAACAGTTAGTGTTATGAAAGAAAGATTTCCTCTAGGGCAAGCTACGGATATGCTTTTTAAAAATCATTACAGCATTACAAAGTGGGCAGACGCTAAAGAATCCTAAAGAACTGGTGGAAACCTGAAAAGCAAACCAAAAATAAACAGGGAAAAAAGGAAAAAAAAAAAAAAAGATATGTTTCAAGGCACTTACGTATTGCTTATTAAGAAGAGAGATTGACCTTAAGTGCTGCATTTGCGTGCGACCTGTGAATACAGTTCTGCTGTCGTACAGTGCAGCCACAGCTCTCAGTAAGCATCATGGAATGCAATCAGATAGACACAGGCACAAGAACAGTTTGGGGAATATTAATTAAAAAAAAAAAAAAGAAAAAAAATATCATCAAACAGAAAAAAAACCCCCTCACTACGGAGAAAGCCAAGAGTAACCACTTGACTGCATCCAGCACCTGGATCTCAAATCAGCAGACAAGGACAGTAGGAACAGACTGGCAAGTGTATTGCCTAGAATTAATTAAAAAAACCCCAACCTGAACCAAACAACAACAAAGAAAATAAAAATAAAAATAATAAAGAACGTAAGAAAACGTCTGCGTCTCCCAGCCAGAAGGTTTGGTTCTTGGCTGAAGACGCAGCCCGTTGTGACTTGTCTCAAGGTATGCGTATTTTACCAGGACGTGCGTTTCTCGGTGGAGCTGTGCTTTGGAAGTCAAACCAGGACACTGGACAGGTACAGAGAGGTAACCCTTTGCTTCACCCCGTTCCCCCCTCGCTGGCTGATCCCAGGGACTGCCGGTGGGAAGGTGGAACCGCTCCCAGCACGTGCTGTCACACACCGGTGTCTGTCACTACCCATCGTCTCAGCTCGGCACAGAAAGGGGCAGCTGCTCTCTCCGCTCCTCAGTTTTAGTTTTGCATCACAAGTCCCCAATTACCCAAGGAGGAATCCTGAAACAGCTAGCAGTGAAAATCGGAAATAAACCCCTGCCTTTCAGCCTCCTAGAGCCTTCTTTCCTTAATCATGGAAAAGGATGGATTTTAGTGTACTGATTCTTAATTTGTGAAAACTTGCGCTAAGTGCTGCTGTCGCTTGTTAAGAGACTGTAAATGAAATACGTAAGTTCTAAAACATCATGCAAGAAATGTGGTTTCACATCTTACAGTCAAAAATCCTACTAATGAATTAATACAAGCACACTGAGGTGTAATATTGGGAACATACCTTTAAAGTCGGAACTCCTCTCCCCATCCCTCCCTCCCCCAAAATCAGAAAAGTAATATTAATTAAACTTAAGAAGTAATGAATGCACCATTAAAGTGTCATCAAAAAGATGCTGACCTAAGACAAAAGTTCAATGATACACAATACGGTCAAAAAAGTCTTCAATCAATAATATACAGTATGACAACTACATCTTGTAAATTATACCCAATACTGCCGGCAGTCTATCCCTCTAAAGAATATTTGCCCCCTTTCATCCCTTCCTAACAATCAGATAATAAAATACAGCACCTATAAATAAGCAAAAAAAAAAATTATATATATATATATTTATATATATATATATATTCCGAAATCATCTATTGTTAGTTTTAAAGATATGGCAATAAAGGAGTCTAAATTAGCAAACTTGTAGAAGCCATAACTGATAAAACAGCTTATTGAAAAAAGGTGGCAGTAATGCACTCTATGTGTGCACAAGTACGTAAGAAAATACACAGACGTATAAAATTGCACGCACACACCCACGCACACACATCCTTCCACGCACCTCTATGCTCACGCATATACATATAGACAACAGGAGGAGTTAGAGACAAGTTAGAATTTGATTTGTACTTTGATCAGCCCTAACCTGTGCATAAAATAATGGGGGGGGAGAAAAAAAAAACCACCAAAAAAAAAGGCTGTATTTCTGCAGGGCAGAACGGGCTCGACTGGGACTCGAGAGCACGAAGGTTTTGGTTTGGAGTTTGGGCTGCTTCCATCCTGGTAAGAGCCCGTCTGGTCATTGCCATGTACTCTTTATCCACGCCAAAAAAATAAAAAATAAAAAAGAAGCTTCCCACAACTAAAACATATTTAAAATCAGTGCTTGTGGTGGGAAGAGAGTCAGTAAATGGCCACCAACAGCAGGAAAAGGGCCGGATCTGCGGCAGCTCCAGTCCCATTTAGTGGTGTGTGACAGCAATCGGACACGTGAACTGCTTTTCCATCGATTCCAGGCAAGCTGAATATTCGGGATACGGGCTACGCCCCCGAAGTAGCGGCTGAAATGTTACTGGCCAACGTTTTTGGAGCGATCTGTCTTTGCTGAGAGGAAATCCTGTACACTACGAACCGAGTGAAATGATCAAGTACATGCTGTTTCTAAGTTGTCTCCTAAACCTCCTAGATATGAGGTCTGATCAGCGTGCTCTGTGGTTAGAGGTTAAAAAGCAGATTATAAAATACCTAGATTCAGATTTTTTTTTTTTGTCCTGATTTGGCCTAAAATGGAGTGTATTAAACAAATTCTGGGCTGCAAAAGACCAGAATCAGTTAAAGCTATGAAACAATGTGCACTACGTGTCAATATTCTATTTCACTTACAAGAAAACACTAAGTCAGCTACCACAAATTAAGATATTTTCCTGATGTGACTTTTTTTTTTTTGTTTTGTTAAAAAATATGTGGAGTAAATGTGTTTTTTTTTTTAATTCAAAGTTTCAAACAACAAGATTCTTTTCTTTTCTTGAAAATATGTAGGAATCCAAACTAGTGTGTTTAGAGTCGGTTGACTGTGCAATCTCTTAGTGGCAACTGAACAGCTACAAAAAACTTTCTTTTTTTTTCTTTTTTTTTGAAAAATCTCCCCTTTTTTCCTGGTTTAAGAAGATAATAGTGTATTATCGCTCTGTAGCCATTAGATGGCAGATAAAAAGCCCCCTTTTAATACGTGGGTTTGATTTTTTTTTAAGGTTTTTTTTTAAGTTTTTTTTTTTTCTTTTCTTTTTCCGTTTTTCATTTTTTTAAAGCCCCACACCAAAGAGGAGGGCACAAGGCAAAGCTGTATGAGTTATTCCAGAAATTGTGGAAATCACTTAGGGCAATAATAAAAACACTTCAGGGTACAAAAAAGCTCGACTACACATTTCAGTTTTCTTCCTCGAAAACACAAACATAAATTGGGCTTAACGCTCCTTTTTGATTTCTATATGCACCTTGGCCTATGGCGTTTTTGCCCTGTGGCCCGCAGGGCGGTTAAGTGCGAACACAATAAAACCAGTAGAGGTCCAGTTTGACTTCCCAGCTCTCCCGAGTTGGGCCAGTTTAATCTCAAAACTCCCACTCGACGGCCTCTTCCCGACTCGCGGCCTTCTCCAAGCGGTGGATGATGTTGTTCAAGTTGGCCGCTTTCTTTTTCCTCAGGGAGCTGTCTCGCGTGTTCCTGGAGCTCGCCGCCTCCGAGAAGCCGAACAAGCTCTGGAGAGAGTTGGCTTTCTGCGAGCCTGCGGCCGGCGTCGAGCTCGTACTTGGCACACTGGAGGTTTTCTCCGAACTTTCTTTTGACTTGTAGGAGCTCTCCCCCGTAAGGACTGAGGTGGAGGCAGCTGAGGTAGAGGCATCCCCTTCCGTGGCAGAGTTTGGCAGTGTCTCCAGAGCTTCTCCCGGGCGCTGCGGTGCCGGCGGGGAGCTCTGGCGCGGTGCTCTGAGCCGGCCCTCGTCGTCGGTGTCCTCCAGGCTCTCGGCCTGGAACGGCTCCGCTTTCTCCGAAGACCTGGCGCCTCGCAGTGCCTCTTCCCCCGCCTCGAAAGCCGGCTCGGCGGGCCCTCCCTGAGACTTTGCGGTTGCATTGCTGTACTCCTCCGCCTCCGGGCCGCTCGGCTTCCCCTCGGGAGGGCCTTCCGCGTCCACGCCGTCGCAGCTGTCCCCCTCGGAGCTGTGAGCCGCCCTGCTGCTCCTGGCCGAAGGAGAGTCGCTCGACCCGGCCTGGCTCTGGCTCCCGGCTTGGATCTCCTCGATGAACAGCTCCCGGCGGATGCGAGACCTGCGAGACAGGGGAGAGGGATGTGAGTCTGCCAGGGCCGCTCGCCTACGCCAGAGGCACCGCTCGAAACGCCCTTTCGTGGAATTCGTGGAATCGCAAAGGCTTGGACAAGACTTCCAAGATGGTTGAGTCCAACCTTACCCATGTACCACCGTGCCCACTAAATCGTATCACCAGCCATGCCGACTGGTTTTTGGAACGCTTCCAGGGATGGTGACTCCGCCACATCCCTGCTGGGAAACGTATCCGTATTTTTCATAAGGAAAACAAACGCATTTCTAGGAGATCCCGAAGAAAACGCCTTGTAAATACAAACCAATTCAGAACCTTCCTAGACACGAGCCAGTCTGCCTAAATAAAACAGGAGAAGTTCTGGATAAAATCCTTGGTGTTCTCCTGGACAGGAAGGAGAAACGAAGATGAAACCAAGTCAGCTGTGATGAAAGTGCTGTGGGGAAGCCCGGGCTTTTTACAGGCTGCCAGTCTATGAGCTACTCCGACTTCTGCCTCATTTTTTATTTAAAAAATCAATTTCAGAACATGAACAGTGACAAACCAGGTAGTGCATTTCATGGGAATGAATGCACTCCACGTGTGGATAAAGTTGCCCAGTGTGCCACCCTGCTCTTCCTGTTACCTGAGGGGTGCAAGAATACCCCAAATACAGCACCTCTGCCATTTAACTTGGCCTTTCCTCCCTCATCCTTCTCTGTTTAGGAGCTCCCAAATTCCTCACAAGTAGGGAACAGTTTATGAAGAAGCCTTAGGGTCTGGGCTAACCCTTTGTCCTGCTCCATCTGTGGAAGAGGTGATGAACACGAAGAGGGAGCCTCGATGACCTGGGGTCAGGGATGAGACCACAGGCACAGGGAGGGTTTACCAAAACTTTATCTTTCAGAGTGAAGGTAACACTTTTGGGTTTCAGCCATGGGGAACTGCTATGGGGCTTGTAGTGAAATGCTGTCCCAACGCCGACAGCTGTGTGGATTTTCCATTTTTCCTTAAATGTGCTATGGAAGAGAGCAAACAATGGGAAAACATTAGGCCAAATGCAGAACACCATCTGAATACGGCTTTTGAAACTAATGATATTATTGACTTCTTTGAAATGCAACCGAGTATTTTAGTAGTATTGCTGACTCCACACTTTTGAAGGATTTAGGGGGTCTGTAATTTTCCCTGGGGGAATATTACTCACCTAACAGATAGACCACAGGTGCTAACATTAATTTTCCATTACCATTAACTGCATGCATCCTGCAACATCGATTATCAAGCTCTCTCTGTGCCTATAATCTCCCTGCATGGACATCGATCCAGGACACGCTGCTTCTGTAACATTCCTCAAGTCGGGAGAAGAAACTCTTAAGAGCTTTGTGCCTGCATGGCATTTAAAATACCTCTGCTCCAGCAGGTACTGAATGCTCACATCCTCACCCAGTATCTGACCAAACATCAGTTCCATGTCTGGGGAAATCCCCGGAATTCACACCCAATATATTGCTTTTGGAATCTAGTCTGGCTGCTGATTAACATAGTAATTAAATCCCTATGGTAAAGAAGAACTGGTGACAGCAGCTAGAAAATTCCAGAGGGCATTCCTCTTGGTGGAAGGTGTTGGCCTCGACATCCACACACCCTGTTGGCATTTATCAGTGTAACTCAAAACGTCAGCCATCTCCTGGGGTGTTTGCTGCAGCTCCCTGGACAAGCCTTCACACAACACCAAAGCAAGCACAACACAGAGTTCACCGAAAAATGTGCTCAGAATTTGGGATCCAAGAGTGCTAGATCACAATTCCAGAAGGTCTGGTTTAATTCCTGATCTCTGTGACCCTACTGAGTTCATGTGCCAGTGTCCACAGGCGAAGTGGGACAGAAATTGCTACCTCCTACTCTTTTGTGGTATTTTTAAGGCAACAGAGCTTCAAACTCTGATGTGCCCTGTATGTACTTCACTAATGCAAAGTAAAGGATATTTATTTAATATTTTGAGAGCTATGTGACTGCTAGGGGTGCAAAGCCATAGACTTGGAAAGTTCACAGAATATCAAAATCCTTTATACCCATTTATATTCTGAAGTGAATTATTTCTTTGCCCGCTGAGGATTTTTTTTTAAGTTTCTTTTTGCTGCAGAAAATAAATACTAATGCTGACTTTCCATCTGGTGGATATAAAGATAGATTCTGCTGCAGCAACCACCTTTGGAAAAGTGAGATTTGGGCTGAATCTGAAAGGAAAAGCATCACTACAACAGGATACCCAAGAGATGGGAAAACAAACTTGTCCAAATCTGTGCCCTGCCTTACCTGAAGTTACTTTAAGTAAAAACTACTATTAAAGAATTTAGCAAATGGCTTGAGATGTGGAACTGCTTCTTCATGAAAACTCTTCAGTTTGGAAAAGAAATGGCTGAGGGAGAGTATACAAGAGATAAACAAATTTAAGTGTGGCCTGGAGGAGATGAAGAGGGGGAAGATCACCCATTTCTTACAACACATGAGCTGCAGAATGGTCAGACCCTGCTCCCCTTGCAGAACATAAACCCTGTACCTCTTCTGCAGCATCCTACAAATGATTTAAGAGTACTCCGTGCATGAAAGCTAAGAAAGTTACTGTACAGAGGAAAAGAACAGGGATGTGTTTTGATTTTTCCGTGGTGCCGACTGCTCAGAGCAGCCGGGGCTCCGAACAGTTTTGCAAGGAGCTCTTAAAAAGTCCCGGAGCCTCAGCAGCACATCTGGGAGCAGGTCCAGATCACTCAGCTGCCCAGCAGCCCCCAGCACCTTGTTCAGAGGTGTTTTTATTTTGCACACGGCTGTCAGCACCTCCCCTCCGTGGCCGTGCAGCTCGCTGTGGCCGAGCACGTGGATCAATCAGGGCCTGTCAGGCGCTCCCGAGCAGGGCAGCCCGTGGGAATGAGGGAGGCGACACATGCCACCGGTGCTCTGTGCTCGTCTGCCCAAGCGAGAACAGCACATTTTGCTGTCAGGCCGAAGGGAACGTGTTTTCACAGGCGTTCCTCCAAGTTGTGCACAACTGCCTGGAAGTGGGGACTGGAAGGGGCCCGCGTTTGGAGAACTCTGAGCGGCGGAAGAGGCTGCGCCTGCACCGAGTTCAAGGCAGGGAAGTTCAGTGTAAGTGTGATTATTTCTCGGTTATAATTTTTAAATTTTGTATAGTTTACTATAAATGTTATTTAACTGTTGTGCATAATATTTCTGAGATATCTCATTAAACTCTGTTGCTTCTGCTTCAGCAACTTCCCTGGTAAAAGCTGAGAAGGGCCAAAGTGAAAAATACCCTTGAAATGTTAGCAGATTCTAAAAACAAACAAATTTAGCAGTCTGGACTAATTAGGAACATTGCTGGCTCCAAGTGAAGGAGCAGAATAGTATTAAATCTGGTAGCTTAACTGTACCTGTTCAATATTCATTAGCACAAATATCTTGCAGAAAAGTCTGCTGCACTAATTAAGATTCCCAATCCCAAGCACAGCCGATAATATGTTTATTCAAATCCTTATAATTCTTATATGCTATTCCAGTGTTGTTTCTTTTTATTGCTGTCTCTAGGCCAAAATCTACTTTGGTGGTTTGAAGGTGGAGAAGCAAGAAAGGAACTGAACAGACCAGCACCTTATTTTCATTGTAATGAAGCTCAATGTTTAAATCACAACAGCGAAATAAATCATAGAATTACAGATCATGGTTTGGGTTGGAAGGGACATTAAACATCATCTCATTCCATTCCCCTGCCATGGGCAGGGACACCTTTCACTATCCCAGGTTGCTCCAAGCCCCGTCCAACCTGGCCTTGGACACTTCC
>JAWMRA010000048.1:6665579-6720663 GCA_035584735.1 Pseudotriccus pelzelni
GGCAGCCACAGCTTCTCTGGGCAACCTGTGCCAGGGCCTCCCCACCCTCACAGGGAAGAATTTCTTCCCAATATCCCATCTAACCCTGCCCTCTGGCAGTTTAAAGCCGTTCCCTTTGTCCTGTCACTACATGTCCTTGTAAGAAGTCCCTCTCTGCGGCCACATCTGACTTCAGGGTTATCAGTTCTCTGTCCTTCATGACTCTACAGAGCTTCCCAAAAACACACTGTGCCTGTTTTCAGAGCTCTCACTGGCTCAAGACCTAAAAGAAAATCTTTATTTTTGCTCTCATGCAGGAAAACAACACGATGAAAGCAGGGCAATTCTGATGCCATCCAGACACTTCCAAGTACCCCCACCCAGTGACCCAGGGATAACACCCACAACACCCCCCTACACGTGTGAGTGTGCCTATGTGAGTCAGACACAGCAGCCTTGCCTACTGCAGTGGCTTTATAAATATTCATCGGTGGACATCTCTACATCCACGCCCACCCCAAAAGCGAGACTTTCTGTTTAAAAGCACTACTTACATCAATATGTGAATATTGCTAATCCTCAGGGATGACTTAAAATTAGTCTGGAGCATTAGCACTACGTTAGTCAGGCCCTCCCTGCTGTCGAAGCTGTTCATCTTACACAACCCCCTGGTGCTGGGGGAAGCAGACACGGCCTGCTGAGGCAGAGCAGCACCCTGCCAGAGCAAACCCACCAAACCCCTGAGGAGCAGGGCCCCCGGGGAGATCACGTACCTGTAATTGTGGAACCAGTTGATCACGGTGCTGGTTTTCAAGTTGAGCTGCGTAGCGAGTTCCTCAATGGTTTTTGGTGATGGGTATGGCTTTTGCTGGTAGGCTCGTTTCAGAGCTTCTTTCTCCTCTGGTGCCAGCACCACCCGGGGCTTCTTGAGCTGGTGCTGGGGCTGTGGGCTGGCTCCCTGGCTGTAGTCGATTCCAGCGGATGAGGACTCGCAGGACTGACTGTCGCTGACAGAGCTGTGTCGCCGTTTCATGTAGGCTGAAAGAGAAGCACATTGGATCAGCCCCCGCTGAATACAAATGCAAAATCAATGAGTGCCCGAGCTGAGGGATAAACACGGAGGGGCCGGGTTGCAGAGGCACGGATGGGCTACTTGGAGGGAAGGGATAGGATGGGGCATCACCAGAGACCAGAGGAAAGCAAATGTGGGGAGGATGAAAGAGGCGGAAAGAGAAGAAAAGAGGGTAAATCAACTGGAAACCTGCCAGGGTCTTCTGCTTTTTCAACGAATGTGGGACACGAGTAACAGGGTTCAGTTCACAGGGCTCAATTTCAAATTCGCTCTTTCAAGAGCAGAACTGCCACGTAAGCGCCTGATCAGGACAGTCCCACTTCACTGAGGCTGAAATGAGCCTGAAACATTTCAGATGTGCATGAAGGTGTCTCTAAGAGTAAGATCTCTGAAGGAAAAATATGACCATGGAAGTGGAAGGCAGCCTTCCCACACCATCTCCAACACACGATGGCGCCTGGAGCCCAGAGATGCCAGTGATGGGCTGTGCTGCCTTTTCCTACAGCTCTTCACCACAGCAGTGACAGGTTATGAAAGAAAACCAGCCCCCAGCACCCTCCTCCCCTACACAAAGCTCCTTCCAAAACACATGTGCTCTCAAGAAAGCTCTCACTGCACTGATGGAGCTCGGCGAGGCTGTGATCCTGTCACTGACCTTCCTCCCCGACGGGGAGTGAATTATCCTGGCAAATTCCACAAGGAAAGAGTCCCGGCAAATGCTGTCACTGACTTGATTGATTTACACTGGGCATGGAGAGGTGGGATTTACTGCACCTGGCAGTATCATGCACAAGCATTGCTAATGAGGGGGCTGAAAACAGCAAATATAGATGAATCTTGTCAATAAAATATTTAATGGCCTGTTAAATACCTTCTAGATATGTAAGAGTTTAGGTATTCAAGAGCTGCAATTTGATAACCTTGGCTATTAAAGTTCCAGATTACACCAGCCTGACATCAATCCAGCAGGCACTAAATCTCCAAGAGCCAGGAGCTCTGGTCAGAGCCAGGGACCAGCGTGGGGCACGTCACGCCGGTCAGCAAGCAAATTCTTCAAAAAATCAATTCCCCTCTCCCCACAGCTCTGCCTCCAAGCTAAGGGTGCACAAAGAATAAAAATTCAATGCAGTCAAATAAATTGCAATGTTCAAAGCCCTGCTCACACCGGCCAGCTTCTTCTGGCAGAGCTCCCTCCAGGACTGGCCGGGTTTTCGGGCTCCACTGGGTTCCAGCATCGCATCCTCTACAGGGTGGCACCTCCAGTGGGACCTTTTACACTGTGTCTTACTATCACTGAAGTGAATTCTGAGCACACTCTGTAACCTTTGGGGGTATCTGCATGGCCTGCATTTTGTTTTTCCTGAATATGACAGATTACCTGTGGATTGCCTACTGTGTAAGATCACCGGCATGGAACAGAACGTGAGATGCTCGTGATCCATCACTCTGACGTGATACAGTCCTGCACACGTTCAAAATAACCATAAAAAACCCAAGTGTTTTTATTTTAAAATAAATTTCCTTAAAAATCCACCTACTGAAGTTGTTCCAACCAGATGCAGAACAGCAAAGATTCTGCATTATTTCAAGGTGACCCACTGGCCTTATTTTTGCAGCCTTCAAGGAGCTGTTACAACCTTCAACCATGGAATTAATCATTCCAGCAAGCGAATCTCACATTTCTATAAGGTTTTTAATCTCAAGACTCCTTCCTAGATGTTATTTCCAACTTGCACTGACATGCAAACTACAGGCAAGGCTCCCCTGTCTCCCTGGATAGCAGAACCAAGAGGTTGGAGGACAACACCCATCACCTCAGCAACAGGCAGCAGCTTCAAGAAGGCCATGAGATAAAACAAAACCTGGCATGGATGATGAAAAAAGGTGCTCAGGTATCTCTTACTGGAGTTTCTGGAATTTGGTCAGGCAATTGAGGCAGCATGAGACACCCATGGATCAGGGTGTGCTGAACCTCTGCTTTCACTGCTCTCCAAAGGATGGAATTCTGGCTGGCCAGAGCTTCCACCCTTAAACAGCAAAGGAGAGCCTGGAGCTGTGATAGCTTGGGAAAAATGCTCCTGGAACCTCACACTGGGATCACCAAAGGTGCAATGGCTGATTTAGGTTGCTGTCACGGGAATGGAACAAATTCCGTAAACGCTCACATTTCATTAACATAAAAATAAAGAGGAGGGTGTCCCCACTGCTCTGTCAGCACCAATTGTTTTCTGGGGTATAATTAATTATCAGAACAAATTTCCACTGGACCAAAGGCAGAACTAGCACCCAGGCTTTAGGGCTTAAGGCTGGTCTCTGGAAACTCAGATGACATTTATAAAAGCTTTTCCATTTTCATTTTTATTTCAAACATATGTGCTGTGTGTAGACAGCATAAGGAGATCATTCAGCACATTTGCAGTGACAGCAAGGCTCAAACTGGAATCCAAGTTGCAAACACACTTTATTTCTGGAGAAGTTTGATTTTTGTCTGTGACCAGTCTCCACTTCTCAGGAGACATATGAAAAAAAAAGAAACCCAGATGTAATTTGGGCAAAGGTCTGGATCTGGGTCTGAGACTGACTTGCCAAAACCAGCTCTACCCCCTGAGTTACACCTTTTTTCCCCCCAGCATCCCCATGTCCCTCTGGGAAGACTCCCCACGCGCCCAGCTACAGATGCCACAGACACCATTGTGGTGTCGAACAAGATTATTACAAGGCAAAACAATGGGAAAATGAGGGGAATTAAATATTCTCCTGCCAGCCAGGATTCAGGGCTGTCCTGTGAGGAGTGTGGTGGCGCCAGCAGCACACACAGCCCGGGCAGGTGATGAGAGGAATGAACTCCCTGCAAGGCAGGAAAGGTGTGCAGAGTGTCTCAGCCTGAACTCCTGGCTTCCTCCAAAGAGGGTGGTTAATGTACATGGCAAATTTTCAGAACCTTTTAAAAATGGACATTTATAGCACAAACTTCAGCCTGGCGGAACAGAAAAAAGAAAAAAAAAGATATACGCAGCTCACCTTTATCATAATTATTAATTTACTCCCTTAATAAAATGTGGCAGAGAAATAATTGATAATAATGTTTCACTGGAAGCAGATCCAGGCGCATTGTTCTTTAACTGACATTAGCTGAAGGGAAAGTTAAATTCTTAATGTGGCTCTAGAGCAATTTAAAAGGTTAAATCACAGGATCCTTACCTGCACGAAAGGCTTTTGCAGGAAATACAAGGTTGGAATTCACTTTAGACTGCTCTGAGGACAGCACTTGAACAGCTCAGGAGCTCAGTGCAGAGTCTCAATGATTTATGGCCTTATCTCCACTCAGGTACCATCTACAGAGCGTATGTATCGCTCACCGTTTGATAAGAAACCAGTTTAGAAAATAGTTTTGAAAGGATATTGCCAGCACTACTTTTAAATTATTTTATTTTCCTGCATTATGGGCAATATTCTCTTCAAGGCTATAAAAATCCAGCTAGCTGACAATTTTATTTCTGCCATGTTTCTAATACAGCCAAACCCCTCATGGTTCCCTTTGGTTTACAGTTGGAATTGGGAAACCCAAGTGGATTTTTACTCCCCATGGAAGATCACTCACAGTTTGTGATGAGATACTGCCCTGCTTTGTATAATACTGTGACAAGGATTTGAATTTCTTCTTAAAAGGCTGCAAGACTGTAATTTTCCCAGAAGCTCCCTCGCTGCAATTTTAAATATAATCACCAAGTTCCTGATCAAATGTGTAAATGCTTTCAGAACATCAGTCAACAGCGGCGCTTTCAGTGTACACGATTAATGATGTCTGTGCTAATATCATTAAGGGGTAGCTCGAGAGATGTATATATCATTAATTAGTTAACTGCTGATAATGGCAGCCTCTGAGCCTCTCTTGTAAAATCACACGAATGTAACAAAAACAGGGCTCTGAATAACCACTGGTTTTCAGTAAGGAATTTAAAATAGAGAGAAGTAGGATAAATTTGCAGGATATGCTCCCTACTAAGATACCCAACAACAACTCAGATCTTTCACAAGTCCATCCTCATGACCTTGTTTTATGTGAGCATGTACTAACACAATCACCTTTGCCCCTCCTATAAAGGCTACAAATATAATTATTCTCAAACACCCTTTTATAAAGCCTGTGTTTTTCTTTTCTCCTAGAGACCATCAGTGCGGGACTGGCAAGAAGCTCTCCCAGGAATCAATGCACAGTTCTTCCAGCCCAGCATCTGTGACCAGCTGCAGCACTATTAACTAATAACCCAAAGCCAGCCCCAAACTTGCATTTCTCATTTGGTAAGGCAAGTTATCAGTGCTACACCAGGGCCTCACTAATTAATCTACAGGAGAATACAGCAATGATTTCCCAGCAGCTGGTGAATATTCAGGGTTTGGGGTTGGGTTTTTTTTTTCTTGGCTTTTTTTTAAATTATTTTCAAATTTCTTTTATTTTGAGATGTATCTGCCTGAGCAAGCATCAAATGAAGCTCTGGAAAAGCTGCCACAAAGTCCTTTTGCATAACCTTCGTAACAGTGGATCAATGCTGCCTCTATACTATTTATGGAGAGTTATAAAAGACAGGCTGATCTTCGAGAGAACGGAAAACATGAGTCAGCACTGTGCCCCGAGTTACCTTTTTTCTCCATTCGCTTCATATCCATCAGCTTCTCCACGTTGTTGGGATCGTTCAGCCACAGCTGCATGCGGACAAAGGGTTCCCGTCCCTTCAGACTCAGCTTGTGCCAGGGCTTCGGGCGAGCCAGAAGGTCTGAGACAGAGCCTTGTGTTAGGCCTAGGATTGTCTCCCCGAACAAACGCTGACCTAATGCGAGATTGAGAAGCGCATGAATTCACTCGGCCGAGGGGCTCGCTGGAAAGAACACGTCCTACGAGACCGCTCGGCAATTATTCTTACTTCAGAACTGCTTGGAAACCCAAAAGAAACATTTAGGAGGATGAAAGCTCTGCTCCCCCCCCACACCCCCACCCAGCTAAGAGGGTAAATATTGAGCTTTGGTTTAATCCTTAGGATCTGCCTGAGACACACGTCTGGGGAGCGGGACCTTACAGTGAAACAGTGTGCAAAAAATAAAATTCAGGAGCTGAAAAGTGAACTGAACTTCTAGCTAAGCAGGCGACTAGTGACAGCAGTGAGGCTCCTTAGCTCTTATGCAGGAGGGCAGTGCCACAGCTTCATTCCAACAGGGCAATCCAAACATTTCCAGCAGTTAATGAACCAAGACCAGTGCAACCCACCCCCACCTTCAGCAATGTCCTCACAGACACATGAATGTGTTTTCTGTGCTGTACTATCTGTGGGGTTCTAGCTGTGTCTCACCAACCAGAGATAACCACAATTTACAGCATTACAGGTTTTTTTTACAGCCTCTACAGTACTTCTAGTTCAGAACATTTAGTTTTCAGTTCTCTTTCAAAATGCTGTCATTTTATCTGGGTGAAATCTGCCAATGCTTCTCGGTGCACAGCATCTTCGTGTGCACTGGTGACACTGACTTTATATGGTCAAGGTCTATCTTATCAAGGCCTGGGGAAAATCCTTGTGCAGCTGAAACCCAACCACAGAGCCGGTTTTCTAAACCCCTTCACTTCAGTGTTCACCCTGAGCTGAACTGCCCTGATCCCAACAGCTTCTGTTACAAGAGAGAGCCTGGGGTCATCTGAGTCTCCAAAGGTGATTTAAGACAGAAGCTCCGGCATTACGGAATTTCAAGGTAACCCAAGGATCTTTCCACACCCCCCAAGGTTGGGCCTTGGGGTCTTGTGTCTGATTCGTAGCTTTTGAGTGCCCTCACCAACACACAACAGAACACTTTCCCTTCACTTTCCAGCACCCCAAGCCAGTGCCAATCAACAGATCTCTAAGGGACAACAGGGATGAGTGGGGGCTAAGGACCCTACAGCTCTGCAGGACATGCCCGCACCATCAGCTCTTGCCTTCACAGCCTCACCTGACAGGTCATGGAAAATACTTGCTCTATAGACCTGTTCCCTGTGCTTAACTCCAGGATCTCCTCCTCCTCTCCTGTTTAAAAACATCCCCAAACCGGTTTTGGTGATTTTTGTTTGTCTGTATGCAGAGAGGAGGGAATGTGGGGCCAGTCAGAAGATGCACAGTGTCCACTCAGATGAGTGGGGCAGGTGGGTCTGCAAAGCTTTCGGAGGAAGCAGCTGAGATGAGAAGCAGAGAGGGGAAAGGAGGACAGGCCTTAACATCACACTTTGCTAATAGGCTCTAAAACTAACACTGAAAATGGTTCTTACAGGCTGAACAGAAACCTACAGGCAGAATTCACTTAAGTTCCTAAGTAATAAGTGATTTTCCATTACCCTCAGTATCAGGAAAATCAGACAAAAGAGGTAATTCAAGGCCAATTTTATCTCCTGTATTGCTGGGGTAACCTGCTCCCTGTTTGTATTTAAAAAGATCAGTAAGGCCTCATCCATTTCCCTGTAAACCTGCCAGCTACCAGCAAGATAAGACAGCTACTTGAGAAATCTGTTATTGTGTGGCCACACGAACAGGAATATGGGCACAATTTTGCAGAAGGGTTGGGAATGAGCAGCCCAGACCGGGTACTAGCAGTGCTGCTGAGGGAAATGAACCTCAAACTACAGCCTAAAAATCAAAAATGCAAAGGTGGAAGGAGGTAACATCATGTTCTCTAGGTGTTAAGAACAAAGCTAAAGATGTTTGTGTCATTTATCTTATTCCAGGATACGGCAGGACAGGATAAGACACCTGAAAGCCTCCCAAGCTAATGGGGAAGGTGTTAGAAATCATCCTCAGCAGGCAGCAGGTGCATCACGCTCCGTCTTCATCAGAGCACTATTAATAGCGGGAATATTTTTAAGCACAGGTTTCCTAAAACTCCTCCTCATCCTTCATGCCTGTTCCACTGATGGACAACACTTTCTGTGCTGGTTTCATGGATAGTCCTGGCCCTTTCTACAAAATACCCACCACTGAAATCCTACAACAGCTCAAGGCATCTGCTTCCCTCTCTAAGTTACACGTTGCCCAACAGGGAATCACTGAAGATACTCTGACATTTGGGGCAACATCTCAGTGTTAACAGTGCCAGCATCATCTGCTGAAATCACAGAATCATCATCCAGTGATAAGGGTTGGAAGGGACCTTAAAGACCATCTTGTTCCCCCCTGCCATGGGCAGGGACACCTCCCACTAGCCCAGGTTGCTCCAAACCGTGTCCAACCTGGCCTTGGACACTTCCAGGGATGGGGCAGCCACAGCTTCTCTGGGCAACCTGTGCCAGGACCTTACCACCCTCACAGGGAAGAATTTCTTCCCAATATCCCATCTAAACCTCTCTTTCCTTTCAAAGCCATTCCCCAGACTGGTGAGTGTTGAACAAGGCGCCGTGGCCTAAGACAGAGAAACCTGTGCACCAGTCAATCCGGTGCACTAGCACACTGAGGGCACAAAAGGAGACATTGAAACTGGTTCCACACCTAATGCAGAGTTTGGGGCACATTTCCTGGCTCTTCTGCTGCTTTTTAGGCTTGTCAGCCACACTGTAGGAAAACAAAAATCATGGGAAATAAAAAAGACTAAGTAAAAATGGCATCAAAGCAAATGTAAACAAAAATACTTTTTCAAACCTCTCTGGAACACCAGAGCAGGTACAGCACTCAACAGCATTTTGCCCAAAAACCAGGGGCTTGGACCTGCAAACCCTTACCATGACTTAGGGCTTTATCTCTATGTTATCTCCACTGAACAAGCCACCACCATGGGCCCATGCCAATGTGGGTGGACAAGGAATTCTGCTGGGCTCAGTGGAACATGCAGGGTATGTCCCATGATCAAGGCCATTTTCTGCTTGTTTGGGTTTTTTTACAAATTACGTTAAATTATGTGAAATCTCCCCCATCCTGGTACTTTTCCCCTTAGAAAAATAACCTGAGATAATAACATTTTGTTCTGTGTCTAGATGAAAAGAGGCTTCCTTACACACTAAAACAGAGTTTTTAATTTTACAGCCATGACATTCAGATGACATGGACAAAATTCTTCTCACCTAAGTGTCACTGTCAATCTAAATGTAAACTTCTCGTTTTGGTCCCATTTGTGGTAAATGAAGGGAATTCTGGTACTTCTGGACAATCCCAGATGTTATTTTGAGCACCTTACAGCAGGTGAGCTGAATCCCTTGCTAAGCCCCAGAAGCAGGAGCAGGTAACACTGGGACAGCCTTGCTGCCCTCCTGCCAGAGACTCAAAAGGACCCCTAAAGGTTTCCCAAAGCCTTGTGAGGGAAGGAATTGGTAAAGACACAGGAAGAGCCAGCGATTTAGAGGCACAGTGGCAGCGTTCATGTGGATTTCCCATACCCAGATCAGGTTATCCCCTTTGACTATTCCACATGCACAGTCACGTCAACACGGCACTGAATTCAACACCCAAAAAACTCATCTGTGGGCAAAAGCAGCCCCAGCTTTGCACAGCTCTACGCAAAGTAACTGAATGGTCCTGTGCACTGATCTGCAGGCTCATCTAAACCTCAGCTGAGTTTGGATTTACCCTCCCAGCTCTACAGGTAACGCTGTGCTTTTGTCTGTGACGCACCTCCCTCTCCAACCATGCTGGGCTCCTCCACTTCACCTGTGCCCAAAATGCTGGGCCTTGAATCTGCAAGCATGGGGAAAACAGCCTTTTTTTCAAAGGGAGCTCTCACTGGTTTTGGGGTTCTGGTTGTCCTGACAGCCTGCTGGACTGTGTTTTGGGAGGTGGGAGCAGCACCTGGCTGGTGAGCCAGGAGCAGAGCTTAGGAAGAGCCAGGGTGTGACGACATTTTAAGCAGAGTGAGACAATCTGAAAGGATTGTTCTACCAGCTTAAAAAAAAATCAAATATCCTTTTAACAAACTAAAGCTTAGGCCAGAGCCAAACCTAAATATTCTCGTAAACACCTCCTGAGCCACAGCTCAAAAACAAAAGCACTGACACCCAAGAAACGAGAATAAAGCGATTTACCAAGATTGTTGTCCGTTAGCACTTCCTTGACCCTCTTTGTGATGCCGTAAGTGTCCAGCTCGGGGGACATGGCCACCAGTTCCTGGATGCTCAGTGCCGAGTGGCCCGACAGCGGCAAAGGGGTGGTGGATTGGGATTCGGAAGCAGGCGGCTCGCTGGATTCCTGGGATTTGCCATCCTTACTTGTCTCTATAGCGGGGCAGGGCTGCTGTACCAATTCAGTCAGGCTTTTCACTGACTCACTGGAACTCATGGGAGATTCAGGAGCAGGACTGCAACTGGCAGAAGTCTTTGGAGTACTTTCTGCAATTGGGGAAAAAAAAAAAAGAGAAAAAAAGGCCCCACTTTAGCATAATTGTAATGTTTTGATTGCAGGATATTTAACTTTCCTTCTCATTTATATTCTACCTACTTAAAGAAATGCCTAAGTACGCAAAATTCTACTTGCTGTGACTTGGGTACTAAAAAGCCTCTTCTTAAAACCAGAATTATTTTCTAATTTTATCTTGAGTCATCTCTGATTATAAAGACAAGATGTACAAATACAAATAAAAATCAGGAAAAAACTGCAGTGCAATAGTCTGTAAGTTTGCAAGCAATTTCCTTGGTCAGGAAATCTCACAGTTTTGCTTGCCACAACATTTTTATATAAAGATGCTTTTAAAGATGCCGTTATAGACTGGTTTAAGCCTCCTTTTGTGACTTGCAGGAAACTCACTGAGCCACTGTTTTGCGGTGCCAATGAGGGATTTTCTACAACTGATACAACTCTGTATCTTGAGAGTGTTATTGATTTCATTCTGTGTCTTATCACACGCATCACATTTTTGCAATTCTCTTTGTCCAGAAATAACAAGATTAAAATACAGTTTGTAATTATGCTGTATTAATTAACATGTTTGAGAATCCAACATAAAGATAGCGAGTGGATCGGGAGACACCCAAATCTGTTATTGTGACACTTGGTTTAAAAGAAAGCTTTCTCAATCTGTTATTTTGCCAACAACAATAGGTTCTGTACGGAATGTTTTCCCCCCAATAAATTTATCTCTAGCAGAACGTACTGACTGAGCTTATCCAGAGAATCCAGACATCCAAGGGTACACTCTGAACGTTTTTAAAAGCAACAACACGTAGACAACGTGGTTTACAAGAACAATTCCCCTCAAAAGATAAACAGCACATGTGATTTCTCCATCCAGTTCTTTCCCTTTTTTGTGGGGCTGCTTCCTCCTCCTCCTCGCTGTCTCCCATCTCCTGACCTGACATGGTTAATCTCATGGATCTCAGCCTCATCCATCAGTGGGTTTGTCTCCAGCTCTCATTTGTACAAGGATGAGGCCAGACTCCTCCAAAACTGTGTTTTCTGGACCCTGCAGTGCCACTACGAGAGGGTTCTCTCCCGGCATCCAGTCCCATCACTGCCACGGCAATGGCTGAGAGCAAAATCCCCTATTTTATCAGTTTGCTTGTTTGTTTCCAAGAACATTTATCAATATTTATCCATGTCAAATAATTACAGAACACACAACATGGGAACATATATCCCAAATACCACAGAAGTAGAAGTCAGGCTCAAACGAGGCAAGATGCACGGAATAACTCTTGTTCAGGGTACTGGAAGCTTTTCATGTGCTGCATCCAAGAGGGTCCCTGACACACTCACAGAAAGTTCCTCTCTCAAACCAAAAACCCTGACTTTTCCCTTAGTGCTTCATGAGAGATGCAAAAGAGGCAGACATAAAGGAGAAGCGAGGTGCATATAAATCTTTAAGGTAATCAGCATCCTGCAAATCCTATTTCTTTTCTCTGCTCACCCCGGGTCATCACACAACCGAATAAACCCCCGCAAACGTTATTTTTGTATCGGGAGCAGCAAAGGAATTGTACAGTAAATTTGCCCTGATTCACCCATGCGAGGGACCAATTTGGCAGATCATCCATCTTGTTCACTGTACACTGTCAGGGATGGCATGAATTCCCCACATGATAAACAGATTTCTTCTCAGGTCTGTGTCCTTTAACCCACAGCAAGGTCAAAATTATGGCTGCCAAGCTAATAAAGCACACGGCGCTCGCTCAACTTCCCTCTAATTTTGTCCCTTGTGCCAGCTTATACAAATCTTCCCGAATAACTAGAGCAGCTGCAAATTTCCTATACAATTCCTCATCCGTGCACACTGAGAGCCACACGCGCACACGGAGAGCAGGGGGGAAAAAAAGCCAAAATAAAAATAAGAAAAAAACCAAACCAACAAAACCAACCACACAGCACTAAACAAAAGCATCTCCTAACGCTTCCCTCTCCCTCTCCTTTCCCTGCCCACCCTAATTACGAACACAACAGAGGTAATCTGTGTTATCATCTATCACTGAGATGCTCTCTGTTGCTCACATATTAAGCTTATTTATTTTTTATATCACATATCAAGGGCTTACTTGAATTTCATTTTTAAGACCAATCTGCTGCTTATTTGCTCAAAAAGGTGGGATTAGCCGAATTTAATTTTGGAAGGCAGTACAGATGACAAACTGCTTTTTTTCCCCACTGAAAGGCAAGCGTACAGTGATTTCTGGCAAAGCATTATGCACATATACCACAAATAACTCAAAATATGTTCCCCACTTGTTTTTTAGCATTTTTCTTTTCCTTCTGGAAAAACATTTTCAAGATCACATAAATATTTGAGGAAAAGATACATTATTTGGGGAAGTAAATTCAATAATCAAATAATGCAAACATTTCCCGTTAATCTACTTAAAAAATTAAATAGACATTTAGAGTACAAGTGACTGCTGACAGAACAAAGGGGAAAATTGACTGTATTCACTATTCCAGATTTAACTGTCAATCCACTGCCATTTCCCATGTTTTATGAAATAATTTGTCTGTATTCATTTCTCTCAAGTTCCCCACAAGACAAAGACACAAATTCAGGACGTCTGAAAAATATACATTAAGATTTCCAAAGTAGCAATTGAACATTTCCAATGAAAATAATACACTGAAAGCTTATTTCTCTAAAACCTGCTCTGCTTTTTTAACCCCAGACTGCTCTGAAGAACAGCACTAACTTTAGAGCAAGACAGTTTCTTACGAGTAAGTGATATTCACTGAATGTTTTCACATTTGTGCTTAGTGAGGAATCATTTTTGTCAATATAAAAGTAAAACTGCATTCCAGGCTGTACAACCTGCAAACCCCATGGCCACCATTTACGGATGAAATGACTCTAATAAATTCCAGGTAAACTTTGCTGCACCAAAGGGGTGTTGCAGTTTGCTTTCCAACAGCTTGTATCCAATTTAAAAGGTGAAGGAAAAGTCCACAAGCTTCAAAAATAAGGTGCTGGAAGTAAAGAGCTGGAGAGATCATGAGTATTGCCACTGATGAGGTCACTGCAGGACCTGGGAATGTTTTAAGTCTCAGTCATGCCCTGAGAGTTACAGAAGATGGGAGAAACAAGGTTGTCCCCAGACTCTGGGAGGACGGTGATCATCAGACCCTTCATGTGATGAAGGCACAGCTTAACATGACAGTTTTAAAATGACCAGAAAACACAAGCACAATTACAGGTTGTTGTTGACAAATGCCATTAAAGATTCAAATACACCATAAATGTATTTAAATGATCCAAATCTCCTAAAAATGCAAGTGTAACAGAGTTATGAAAGGGCAAAGTTTCTACCAGGCCCTTTTTACGTTATTAATTCAAAATACAGTCTGGGGAATAGAGAAGTTAGGCACTTCCAACTGATTTTAAAAAGCACATTCAAATATGCAGCACAGAAAATAATAATCAAATGCAAATCAAGTACTAGAAGAGATGTTTTCAGAAACGGGCCAGCAATCTGAAATATTTGGCAAGTGCAACTGGCCTCCATTCATAGCTAAAACATGAACGGAACCAAACACCAACACTGGCTATCTCACAGGCAAGTATGTCTTCAAAAAGACAAAGACACCTGATGCAGTTTGCCAATGCCAGAGAGCCATTCCTGGGAACACATCACTCCTGGCGTAACACAAGGGCCTTATTCTTAAGTCAGGACATTCTTCCCTTTTGTTTTCTCCTACTACAGGACTAGAGAGGGATACACAACCTGAAGTGAAGATGTACAAATTAATGGAGACAAGGTCAACATTACATGAACACCTTCTGGTTTTCTTTTTAAACACTATTTCCCCAGTATAATATTGCTGTTTGAATTACCATCTTACTGCAACAATACCCCAAATCATCATCACAACCTCCCCATTCAACCCCCCACCCCTTACTATCTGTTAAGAAAGTAAATTAATTTTGCAAACAATTCAGCAAATAGGACTGGGGTCTGTCTGAGCATTTAAAAAAAACTGGTTGAAAACCATAACAGTGACCCTGTCTCGATTATATGAACACAAAAAAGTCTTTTGTGGCCTTGCATTCCCTTGCACAATGGATGAAACCGAACGCTGCTTTGGTCCCATCCATCCCCTCCACCTTCCCCATAGCTTTTGTCATGACAGTGTTCTGGAAAAAGTGAGAAAGTCTGAAAACAGAGTTCTGGTCTCAATTCATTGGTTGTGGTGGTTTTCCTGAACTTCACATTAGATTTTCTTATTTCTACCCAACTATAAGATTTCCCACCCCCATGCTGGGGCCAGCCCTGGGTCCTCAACTGCTTGACTGTCCCACTGGTGGCCTGCAGATTACCTGAAAACACTTCTCCCAACACAGTATCAGCCTGACACATCCCTCTACAAGGTTTGATCGTGTTCTGCCATCATAACGTGACAAAATCCCTGCAGTGTGAAAGGAACCAGCGGTTGTACAGGGCTCCCCTCCCACAGTGCTCCTGAGCATCACCCCACTGTGTGCAGGAACTCAGCAGAGACATTCAGTTCATCGTGCCAAACTGCAGGGCTCTGGTCAGCAAGGGCCATTTCTGTGATGTACAGGAACTCCTCTGACCACAGCAAGGCATCCAACGTGCCCCTTGGTAGCCGCACGGCTCCGACCCGCAGCACAGCTCAGCTGGAGGCTCCCGCTGAGGCTCAGGACATCTCGGATGCAAAGACTTGCAGGTGACACCTGCTCCAAGCTCCCCAGAAAATCACAGACATCTACACGACCTGACACCAGTCCCGGGTGTATCCCCCTCAACACAGGTATCCAGATGAGGAGTGGAGTTGAGACACGGATACGGTTTCACCAGTCCCAGAGGCATCACGTCTGCCAGCACGGACGGATTCCTCCAGTGGAGTTCCTTGTATGCGTTTTGAGAGCTGCAGGTTTGCTACTTTTGCTCAGGCCCTGCCTCACCTCTGACAGCAAACTGACTTTACAACCACTTGCAAACCAAAAATTCCAAGATTTGGACACGATAATCTGAATTTTTGAGCATGAACCACGAGCCCAACGCTCTGGGCCTCTCCTCCCCGCACACTTGCCCATCCATAAAGACACCCTGTACTTCTGGAACTGCAGGGAGAATAACCTGTCCAACCTCTGCTGCTATCACAGGCTTAGCTAATAAACTGCAAAAGGGCTCAAGGGGAATGAGGTACAGAACATGGTGAAATTGGGGAAGACCATGCAAAACACAGAAGGTATTATGGGGCCTCTAAAAGGATTATGAAAAATATTATATTCTAAAGACAGAAGGCAGACAACAGCTGCCTTAAGTTTCAGAGCAAAGTGGATTGAAAAAGCAGATCCACTATAATTTTCAGAGACAAATCTCAGTAGTTTATCTGATCCACTATTTAAATTTCAATACACAGTTCTCTATCTGCAGTAATAATAACCTAAATTCCATTTAGTGTTCATTTGAGCAGTCAGGATAAAGTCATTTCTTATTATCTCCCCACTGTGTAAAAAACAGCTTGAAGGTAGGAAGTCAGCAAGCATTTTCACCAAAAAGTAATTATTGTAAGTGACATTTTTACTGCTGGCATGCCATAAGGCGAACTGCGCATTTGGAAGGACAAGTTGCTAAAACAAAATGACAGGGTACTCTGTGACATTCCGACGAGAACCCAAACACGATTTCATTGGCGCTCGTTTTGATGCGCCACTTCTCCCCATGTCCAGAGCTCAGGCTTCAGGTTTATGCCAAACTAGTCCAATTCAAAGTTCCTTCTGGAGGAAGGAAGGGGGGAATGGCCACGTCCTGAGCGTGGTGGAACATCCCGGGCTCTGCTCGCTCCCTTTTTTTGGCACATTAATAGGGAAGATGAAAGCAGACAAACATGGACAGGAGATTTCTCTGCAACCTCTTAAAAGAGCGTTTGCTACTTCAGGGCTGCATTTACCTCCTCGTGCAGAGATAAGTTAATGGACAACAACAGACCTGGCAGGTTGCCTGAGATCAAAGTGTCTCACACTGGGACTGGATTAGTTTCTGTTTTCCCCGATGATGAGGCTGCCCATTCTATCCAATCTGCAGACCAAAACCCGGTGTATGCTGTCCTGAGAATCAGGGCCTGATCCCACACAGCTGATCAGCACCCTCAGGACAACTGTGGTTGTCAGATCAGTATCCCCAGGGTCGGAAAATTTCAGCGAGAGATTTTTTTCCCTCCTATCTAATTTTACCTTTAGCCACGGCTTCCTTTGCAAGGTAGAATCGCAGATGGTTTGGGTTGGGATGGATCTTAAAGCTCATCTCATTCCAACCCCCTGCTAAGGGCAGGGACACCTTCCCCTAGACCAGGTTGCTCCAAGCCCCGTCCAATCCTTGGACACTTCCAGGGATGAAAAGAATTTAGCATTCTAAACTTAATCTTCCAAAGCACCATAATAACAGCTCTCCTCATTGCAGTGAGTGCAGCACAAGTCTGATCTACGTAATCAAGCTGAGCAGCATTTGTGGGAGAGCACCACAACTCATCCCTCTTCTGACTAATTAACGAAAATACCCGTGAAAGCGCTTTCTCCCAGGTAGTGCTTTTGGTGGATTTACTCTAAGTGAGTGAACCTTGCCTAGTCACAATTTGCAAATTAATGTGGCTTATAAAAATATGATCCTCCCTACAGTTATAAACTCCCCCAGTTCTATGGGGGGAGCACACAAACCTCCCTGCAGTTTGCATATATAATGACGTGAAACACAGAGGTACAGGCATTTGGAATTGCAAGCCCTCGTTAGAGTTACAATTATAGATTCCCACTCTGACCATGGAGAATTTGTTTGTTTGTTTCATAAATGTTATAACTTTAGGGAAAATGTTATTTTGGGTCTTGGCTCAGAGGGAGATTTTACGTGGATGGGGAGAGGGATCAAAGGAGAACTCCTTTAGGAAAGTGTGCAGATTTATGTGTGCCTGCGCTGAAAGGGGAGGAACCAGCTTTGGTTAACTCTGGAATTACTGGGATAATATAAAAATAAAGGTTCCCACTCTGCAAATTAATATCTGTTAGATGTAGATGTTATAAATACCTGAAAAAACCTGCTCCTGAGTCTTGCTGAAGGATTACACAGCACTTCCGCAGTTTTATGTTGCCCAAGTTCTTTGGGAATTTGGGCAACCAATTCCCTTCAATGAACCCACAACCACAAACGCCTCAGAGTCTCAGAAATCCCCCTGCTGTGCCCAAAGCTACGTTCAAACCTACGTTAAGGCTACACAGACTGAAGCCATCGAACTTCTACTGAGTTAGGGGGACTGGGGAGTACAGATCGCTCCCAAGGGCAGCCTGAGCATCCAGGATGTCTGGAATCTTGTGCAGGAAGATACAACTGGAGTTCGTCAATTGAAGTGGAATGTTGTGCCGAGACCTATCGAACTCTGGGACAGACACAACCACAGCACCTGAGAAAACCCTCAAAGAAGAAGAATGAAGGGACATTTTTGCAATGGCCTGGAAGGAAGATGGGGCCTCTATACAATCCATGATCCTGAGCACTATTTTACAATAAACGGGGGGGGGGAAAAAAACCTTGAGTTTTTTTTTTAGCTAGATGTAGACACACAAACATCAGAGCAACACTCAGGTCAGGCTGACAGCCCCAAATCATTCCAGGATTCTAAGATTCTTGAGACAAAAGTGAGGTCTAGGCATTGAGGAGGCTGAATGATAATTAGGTGATTAATGGCAGAATCATGGCTGCTTTAAAAGACATTGCCCTACTCTGCCAATCTTCATTTAATATTCAGAGTTTTCGAGTTTCCGTAACTTAGCCTGAAATCAATATTTAGAAATAACTGCTGGAAAATATTTTCAATAACGTTATTATTAAACCAGCTTGTGTGCAGAAGCTTTATTAAGGATTTTCCGAATGCTAAAACAAATATGTCATGGAAGCAATCAATCAAGTTGCCACAACCCCACAGTGTTATATTTTTAGTATAATCAAGATAAACGCGTGCACAATAGCTTTTGGAAAACAGAGTTAGAGCCTCTAAAAAGAGGTTCTGCTGCAGTTTGGGGTGTCTTTGTTGACTTGCTGACCTTGTGATTCAATGTGTTTAACTAACTTTAACGTGGCACCAATTTTATGGCTATCTGTTGTCCTCCTCTGTCCCGACCCTGAGTGTGAAGGTATTTCTACCTCCTCCTTTGAGATTTTAACCTCTTGTCTGCTCTGGAGCAGAGTCTGAAGCAGAATGCATATGTGCTCTGTGCACTGCATTTAAATATATCTCCCCCACTAAACAATGTGGACATTCATTTGCCACGGGCAATATCCATATGGGATGGATCCAAGGCTAATGACCGCCTTCCCTCCTTCCCAACAGAGAATCCCATCCGCCATTCCCAGCACAGTGGGTCGCTCCTCATCTCAGAGGAAAGCAGCTGAGGAAAGGAGTGACCCTGAGCAGTGCTGCACTAAAGGAACTCCTTTTCGGAGGAGTACAGGGGTAAAGTACTGAAACAAAATGACATTTACATTGTGCGCAACAATATTATAAAAGCTATTAAGGTACATTATTTTACACATCCTCATAATCTCTCCATACTGCTTTACTTAATTTGTGATAAAATTGTTGAGAAAGGGTACTTAATGTAGGACAGTCAGTAAAAGTAATTTATCATCTTCCCGCTTCGGTGCTCACGTTATCAGCGAACTCATTTTCTGCATTCATCATGCAATCAGCCTATTATTTGCATATTAATCAGGCAGTGGACCATGAAAGAGCCGCATCCCAGCCAAATGCTGCACTATCTCAGGAGGAACACTCAGTAATTATCATACATCAGTGTTATGATGTGGTAATTGATTATAACATCTTTCTGTTGCCCCTGGGGAGTCCCACTGCTAACCCAGCTTCAGGCATTCTGTGCAGATTTTTCTCTGAAAATTAGAGAAAACCATTGCTGTCCTTTTATTAATGTTTTTTACCTTTACAATAGGCAGCTCTCTGAGCATTTCCAAGGTACTTTTGCCTTCTTTTTTTTGTTTGGTTTTTTTTTTTTTTTTTGTTAATGAAACCTTCATTAGGGAAAACACCTGTCTAGGATCAGAAAAAGTGAAATAAAAAAAATCCAAACCGTCCAAACTACTCCCCCCCACCACCAAAAAACCCAGTTAGGCTCGTTAGTGTTCGTCCTCTCTCTTTCAAGGTCTGGTGGCTTTTTAGGTGCTAGTGTTGCTTACATAATGCCCTTCCCCATCAAACACAACAAAATGTCGCAACTTCAGTAGACAGTAATTGCAAAGTTCGCATAAAGGCAGCTAAAGTTGCTTTATTTAGGTGCCAAATGAGAGGCTAATTTTGGTCCTCTCGTAAAGGACAAATGAAACATCTGCCAGTTCAAACTTGCACTATTTTTAGGACCCAAAGTTCCAGAGGGGTAAAAGAGAGAAACAAACACAAACCCCGGCCGTGGTGAATCTCACACCTCCTTCATGTGTGAACCAGGCAGAGGAGCCGGAGGGGCAGCCCCCGCCTGGGCAGGGGGGATGGCTCTGGAGACGAGACCAGAAGGGACCATCTCATGCCAGAGAATAGAGAAGGATGTTTTTACAAGGGCGTGGAGGGACAGAACAATGGGGGAATGGCTTTGAGCTGCCAGAGGGCAGGGTTAAAATGGGATATCGGGAAGAAATTCTTCCCTGTGAGGCTGGGGAGGCCCTGGCACGGGTTGCCCAGAGAAGCTGTGGCTGCCCCATCCCTGGAAGTGTTCAAGGCCAAGCTGGATGGGGCTTGGAGCAACCTGGGCTAGGGGAAGGAGTCACTTCCCATGGCAGGGATTGGAATGAGATGGTCTTTAAGGCCCCTTCCAACCCAAACCATTCTGTGATTCCATGGTAAGTTGCTATCAGCAACATCTTTGACAAGTATAAATACTGGACATGTACTATCAGGCCTATTTTACATTTCTTATTATTATATTCTCTCCTGTCACTGGCTTTTTAATCACACATCTTCCTATTTTCACTTTTATTTAAATTTGATCTCAAACCCACTTTGCTTTGTTTTCAATGCAAGTTGTGTTTCTCATCAGATTTCAAATAATCACTGGATTCTTTCATTTGCTGTTTCTCTGGATGGCTGCTGGCAAATTAAAAAGCCTCCAACACCCATCAAATTAGGTGAGACAAATCCATCAGTTTTTCTCGCACCCTAATGCAAAGGACAGCCTAGAAGGTAACTTGGAAGATATTAATTTTCTGGTAATATTCTGTTATTTCTTCTTGGGAATGATTTGCTATCAAGCAATATATAACTCTGTAATCAGCACAGGCTGTTTATTTCCCTGTTTCAGGGCTGCTCGGTGGAGAGGATTTTCATCCCCATTATAAGATGGAAATAACAACCCGCACGTTCGGTGCTCACACACCTTTTTTTTCCCAGTATTTTGGGAGGAAAATAGCCCATTATGTGTTCTTTGAATTGAAAGCAAGGTAATTTTCATCCAGTAGAGGCTCATTTGGTAATTTGCCGAGCAGCAGTTGGGCTGTCGCCCGGGGACGGCCGAGGGCGCGGTGGCCACGATGGCCATTTCCATCCGGCCGGTGGCCACGGGTAGCCCCCTCCTTTCCCCACAAGCAACCAGAAGACCAACGTGAGCTTCTGCCAGCTGCCAGAGTCTTCTATTCCCAACAGAAAAATATCTGCTCCCTTCAGAGAAGAGCCTTTCCGACCTCTTCTGCAGCTGCCAGCCCACGGGGGACAGATCCCAGCCATCGCCCCGGCTCCTGACCCTCCCTGGAGCTGCCTGGCCCTCCTGCACCGCCGCACAACAGCAACAGCCTCGCTCGTGTCTCTGTGCTGCTCCAGTTATTTTGCTATTTGGCTTCCTAACATAGCAGCTCATCCTTTCCCACCCAGCTCTTCTGCTGGCAGCAGGGAGGGGAGGTGATGTGGGCCCCCTCCCCAAAGGAGGCTGCCTGTCTCCAAATGTGCACGCAGAGGGAAAAGAAAATGCTGGTAATTAAAAGAAATGAAGTGGTAAGTAATGAAATGAACAACAGTGGAATTTATAGAGCTCCACTACTCAGTGGCCATGGTTTCTTTCACTAACGCCTCCACTTTTTAGCAACTATTATGGCAACTGGTGCTCTATGAACTACCTGAGAAGCCTCGCAGAAATAACGGTCAGGAAAGTTTCTTTTACCACACAACTTAAAAAATATATTAATTCATTAACTCTAACCTTATAAATGAAGATGAGGCACCATGTGCTCGACGCTGCTGCAGAGCTGCACCTGAGCTCCTTACTGGGGGGGATCTTCTCCTGCACACCAAGGGGGACCGAGCATAAAGAACCCATATTGCCAAATTAACCACCAAAATAAAACATAGCTTCAACTCAGCAGATTCTCCAAAATGACTGCTAGGAACCCATAACTGCACTTCGAGTGAATTAAATTTGTCTTCAGGATCCAGCACAAGTCTACTCTTTGCTGTAACACTAAGAGCGTGTTGGTGTTTTGCCACTGTAATTCAGCCACAAGGAATATCTGCCCAGAAAACAGTGCTCATTCTCTGATTAGGTATTTTGCTTCAGCACTTTCATAACAGCAAAGCTGTGACCACGCTGAGGATGGAGTCATATTCTAAAGTTTAATGTCTGGGTGGTTTAATGGACAGAGAATAATGCAGCTAAGACAGGAATTTCTCCATAAATACTGACTATTTGCAAAGCATCAGAAATGGAAAAGGACCAGGGCCACGCAAGGCAGCCTGGGGAGGAGACACCTCAGCAGGAAGAGGGAATAACCAGCACTCAGAGCCAGTGTCATGTTCAGAATGAACTCGAAACACTGGCTTCATGCTGCATTCCCAGGTCCCTGGAAGGTGCCTTGACAGCGATTCTCCCGGCTTTATCGATACCAGAAAGGCTGCCAGGGAGGTTCTCATGGTCCAAACGTCAGGGAAACGGCACAGAATATGATCACACACGTTACAGACAGACTACAACAGCTGCCCTTCTGAGGAGCCAAGTGACATCCTGTGGTTTGAAATCAAGACAGCCAAGGCCAACTGTTCCTGAGCCGCAATCCCAAACCACACAGGAGGAATGTGGAAACTTCACCAGTGCACACCAGTGTGCTCCAGGGACAGCACGGAGGTAACTGCTTGGCTGACGTAGCTGTTCAGCTCTTAACTCCAAAAATGCATCTGGGCACCTCGCACAAAAGGCCACAACCTTCTGAACCCGCAGACTCAAAACTTCGTCATCAAACACAAACCATCTATGCCAGGAATTCCTGCAGTCCAACCACTCAGCTCTCGGAGCCATGGGATGTCCCTCCTCTTCCATTTCACAGACTACATTAACCACAGACGTTTCACGTCACACATTTTTATTAACCTGGAATGCCAGCAAATGACCGCAAAAACATCTCTCTCATCTTTTCGATTCGACAACAAAACCCAGCTCCAATCTGGGAAGATCTGTCAGATCACCTGGGGGATCACATGGTACCAAGAATTCAGCTCTCCACGTGCTAATCCCAGCTGTGCTCTCAAGCCCCACTGGACAGCTCTGCCTGCCCAGAAGAAACCAGTACAATGAAAGAAATGACCCTGAACCCTGGGGAAACGGGGGGTAAGAGCTTCTTCACTGCCACCACGTGGCTGGTGAGCTCTTCCCTTAGTGCATCAGGATGATATTCCTGAGTATGGCCTGCCAGCCCCAAACACACTCTCTCTCCACTTTGTTTCTCCCAGAGTAGCCAACGTGACAGTATCCCTCCTGGGATCAGCAAAATCCTCACACCACACAGTGAACTACCTGCTCACTCAGCGGCTTCTGGACTGAAAAATGTTCCAGGAATACGTGTAACACAAATAAAAATACAGTGGATACCCGGGTTTGCTATCATTCCCCACTCTATCTGTTAATATCACAAGCACAGCGAGCCAGACTCAGTTTTTTCAGATTTGCTTTCCCAAGAGATGATAAGAAGTAATCTGCCTGTTGTTACAAATGTTGTATTTCGAAAAGAAAGCTTTTATGCATATTTTAGTTGATCTAAATACAGTAGATCTTGGGTTTTTAAATCACCAGATAATACGCAATTATCTCGAGCTAGATTCTGATTTTGAAACAAGCTCTAATTAGCTCCCCATTTTATGCTGTTATAATCCTTTCTTCAGCTCCCATGAGTGTTACTATTGCTAAGCAGCATGAGGTTAGGAATGATGGATGATACCCAGAAAGGAAGACAAACAAAAGGGAAATTCAAAATCCCCTGAGATCACCCGCAGCTGTATCGGCAAATGAAGATTTCCACATTAGGTCATAAGACGACCCTTACAGAAACACATACCAAAAAGGCACGTCTTTTTCCCACTGAGTATTTGCAAGTCTTTAATGTAGTATATAGAGAGTGTATGTCCTTCACAGAGGATAAAGGCAGAAGTGAATAAAAATTCAGCTTTCCTGGGAGCAGCTACGAAACCAACAGCACCAAAAAGGAAACTCTTGTCTCAAACCTCGCACGGACACGCAGAACGAGACCCCGGAATAAAACAAACTAATAAAAGCTATACACAGTACAAGTATTTAGAGAAACATCCAAGCCTTCTCCTGGCACATGGCGACTGTCCAAACCCACCCCAGCTCCCATCATCAGTAATGCAACTAAATAAGGGCCAAATTCATCATGAAAAAATGCTGATGCAGTTGGGTGACACTAATTCAACTTTTTTTTTTTTTCCATGTGATTTGGTCTGTGCTTTTGACACATAAATCATTAAAAAGGCAGATTTACCCAAGGGCATTAGAGCATTTAGGTGGAAAGAAATACACAGAAAAAAATGTTAGAAAAGGCACAGCGATACTATTTTTGACCACCTAGGGTACAAACACCATTTTTGTGTAAAACATGTTCCCTGAAACTTGCACAAAATCACCAAAGCATTGAAGAAAGGTCACAGGCAGAAAATACAGGTATATACCTGGTTGTCATTTTGGTACAGGCTGTTTTTCATAGAATTCATAAATATAGTTTTCAAAGAAGAAAAGCCAGAAGCCTGGCTTCTCTTTGCTCGCTCTCTCTCTCTCTATAAATATATAATTACATAAAATATATATTCATTTTATTCATTCATTCCCCCATATGAGACACTGATGGGTCCATCCACCCACACGTGAAAACAGAAAATTACTGGACAAAATACAAGATTTTCATGAATTAGGTGTAAATCAAAACCTTCTGATCCAGGAGTGTAACTAACCAGGTCAGAAATCCAGAAAACCTCGCCAGTTTGATACAATAGTGCCAAACAGTAATGAAAATACTCCCAGCTAATAAAAGTTTCGTTACTATGCATGTTGACACTCTGTACACTGAAGACCTTCTTGGCAAAGCACTCAGGAGCCACTGAGTGTATGAGTTTAATTTCACTTCTTTTCCCTTCATGCATTCAACAAGTTCCAAGCCAATTATATTACATGGAAAAGGCTCCAGACCTTTTCTCGTTTCAAAATTGTTCTGATTAATTTCTGTTTTAAAATTACAAGTATGCAACCTTTTCTGCCTTGATTTTCCTGGGAAATGTCTCAGAAGACCAGAAAATTGGAGCTGTCTCTCTCCTTTTTTTTTCCCCCCCTCTGCCCTGGAGTGGTGGATCTTTCACAAATGCATAATTATTATTACCTTTTCCAAACTGTTTGCTGCGCTTTTAATTACAGAACAGCTGCTAATAAAAGGAAATTACCAAACTGCCTGTCCTCATTCAAATAACTTGGTTTTGCTCTTTTGTTCTGCCTGGTGTCACAACCTTCCTTATTCCTTTACGCAGAGAAAGGCACCAAGAAAAGAACATTTTGTACAACAACTCTATTTTTAATCCCTTGGAGAGGAGGTAGAAAAGGGCACGAGCCCGTTTTCTCATTGGTAAGGGGACTTTAGGGAACGGGGGAGGACGATCATCAATAATATGATTTTATTAGCTGATAGGAACGTGCCTCCTCACAAAATATTAGCTCAAGGGCAGGAACTAACAAACGAGACTGGGAGTGTGGGAGGGAACAAAATATCCCGGCAGCAAAACTGAACTTCCTGAAGGAAATCACTCTCAGCTCCCAGCGATTCTGCTGGGAATCCACAAGGTGGTCGGATTTTAATACTCTGGGCTTGTCTTTCAATCTTTTATAATTAGAGTTAGTCATAAATATGATGATTAGCAACAACAATGCAGCATTTCCCAGCTCCTCTGATTTCAAATTCCTCTTAAAATGGCTACAATTAATTACTCATATTTTCCACGCTGTCTGAGGCGTTTCTAACTGTGACACTTCGCTCTTGCACGGTATTGATGCTACAAAAAAATGTAGTCAATGGCATGTTTTTAACGAACCATCACAGGAAATTTCCATGTTCCCTAAATGCTTGGCAATAAGTAACAATAGCCCTATGATTGCAAATCATTTTCTCCCATTTTGGTTTTGTTTTCATGGCTTGTTTTTACTGGGGGCATTTTTTTTTCTTTGCTTTTTATCTGTTTATTTTCAACTGCTCTTCTTAAGAAAAACGTGGACTGAATATCACCACGGATTTTCTTCCAGTAAAATCTTTTAGAATGCAAAACTGTTTCCCAGTAGAGAGGAAAAGCAGTTTGGTTGGGATATTAAGAGTAAAGCCAGCAAGCTGCAGGAAAAAAAGAGTGTTTCAGTATAGCAGAAAGGTGGAAAAAGAGCACAAATCATCCCTCTCTGTATCCTGAAATGCAGCAATTCTCCAACACAGGGCACTGGCTGCAAGGGCAGGAGTATTCTTCTAGAGTACAAAACCGCCTGAGTGGTTTGTGTCAGTGAAGCATATCATTGGTAAAAGTCTGTGTGGGTAGAGTTTGGTATCCAACAGCAGGAACACAGCTGTTCTGGTCTGTTCCAGCCTCCCTCCCATCCTGTGGCCATCTTCTAAAACCTTCAGCCACTCAATTCTCTGACACTCAGCTTTGCTGCATCTGCTTTTTTTTTTTTTTTTGCAAATGGAAAGGGAAAGGAGGATTAAAAAAAAACAAAAAAAGGTCAGCTTGGAATATTTAACGAAGCTTGAAAAAGACGTAACGTGGTGCGTTCCCCACCTTGGAATTAACAAAGCAGATTTTGTGGGAGGGAAAGTGGAAAAAAACCCTACCAGAGAGTGAGGCAGCTGCAGTATGTGGATCACATTACAAACCAAGGGCTTGTTTTACAGCCATTGTCACATGTCACATTGATAAGCTGAACTATGGCAAAAAAACCCCACCCCTACTGAGCCAATGATCTCCAGGATCACACAGAGACTCTTTACCTAATGTATGCAGCTAAATATGTGTACTCCCTACCTCTGCCATAGCAACAAGGAGAGAAGGAGGAATTAACTGCATTAATAAAAAAATGGAAGGGACTCCTGTGCGATACAACACAACGTGAGAAACCTCTTGGCATCAAAGCAAACGAAACGTAACAAAAGCACAGAGAATTATTTCAGAGCAAATCATTGAAACCAGCTGATTACCTGAGCTTGCACATCCCTGCTGTAGGGAATCCTGTAATGATGTCACAGAGTGAAGGACTAGATAAGAGAGGAGAGGAAAATCAGGGAACAATAAAAGGAGATGCCAAACCACAAACTAAACAGTAAGCAGGCTCAACAAATAGCAAACTGATCTTGGCAAGGGCTCTCTGCTCAGTTAAGTCAGTGGCACATAAAGGTACGACCGAGGCCAGACTCCAGCCTGGCTTTTCTGTGCCAATGGGAATTAGGGTAAGAGACAGCCACAATAAAAGTGTAATTGCAGCGCAGCATTCCCCCTTTAGAGCTTAGTTCTTCTAGCTCACCTCCTGAGACAGCAATCGATATTCTCCCTGGGGCAATCCAAATCCCCTACGCAGCCCTAGGAAACAGCACGCAACATTTTCCAGCTCTTTGGCCAAAATTTTTGGAATCACGTCTCATATTCACGCCTAGATAATATCACCCTAATTAGGAACTTGATAACTGCTGCTTATCAATTAGGCATAAACGAGCGCTTCGTTGAGAAACATCCCCAGCACGTTCCCTTAGGGACTGGCTGGGCTGCCAGGGTGGATGCTGCCACTTCCATAAGGCCTGGGCCAGCACCGGGGCAAGGCTGGCTTACTGCAAATTTCAAAAAACAAAGGAAAAAGAAAAAAAAAAAAAGAAAAAAAAAAAGATTTCCTCCTCCTCAACTCAAACAACATAGTGGAATTTTAATTACCTTGTCCTTGTTGCTGCCCTTGTGCGGGCAGGACACACTGTCCCAGCTCACCATTCAACCAGAGCTGCATACGAATAAATGGTTCTCGGCCTTTTTGGGTCAATTTACTCCATGGCTTTGGCCTGGAGAGCATGTCACTGACACTTCCTTGGGACAGCCCCAATACCTGAAGTGAAGCAACCAAGAACGGCACGTTAACACACTGGAAGTGGAAAGGGGGTCATTTAAGTAATTTTGGCTTCCTTTTACTGCATTGCTCAAATTGGTTTTGTGGGGACAATCAGAAAAACTGCAAAATGACATCTGTAGGTACTCAGATGGAAATACCTGTTTGTTTGGGGGGTTTTTGGTTGTTTTTTTTCCCCTGCAGTGCTTCCTTCTGGAACATGGGTTTTTTTCCTGCAGGATCAGGACAGCAGCAGGCTGGTGGGGGATTTGCATGCTTTTCATATTTCGTGTCAGATAGTTTCATCAGTTTTAGCAGGAAAAACACCGAGTCCAGGCACACACAGGCAGATGAAACAGGCAATGATTGGCATGTATTTTGTTCTCAAACAAAAATAATTGGGACTTTTGAGACTAGGCCTATATTTGGTTGATTTTTGGGGTATGAATTATAACGATGTGTGTTTTCACCTGTAGCAACGGCTGCTCCACGTAAGTAAATATTTAAGAATACAGCCGACTGCAGTGGAGGGGGGATTTCAGACAGGCAGAATGCAATTACTTGCCTGGAATTCAACACAGGTAGAGGAGTTAAAAATCATGCTTAATGAAAGCTGCCACAGGATCTTTAACGACCCTGAGAGGTCAGGCTTTTCATTTTACATCTTAGCAAGAAGGTAATAGTGCGATGCCAGCTCCTATTATACTATTACATTGATTCAATTCTTTATAGGAAGAAGAAACAGGAAATGCCCAACACTTCTTACAGCCTGGGAGGGGTTTTCTGGTGGTCAGGGACCCTCAAAATCCCACGTGCTCAAGGCTTAGGGCCCACAGCGTGAGAACTCCAGGGAGCCTTATCGTGCATCGCGTATCTGTAACCAAACATTGCTCAAAAGTGTCTCAGAGCACACCGAGATACCAAGCACCAGCTACGAGAAATGTGAATTCCTGACTTCAGGCTAAAGAAAAAGCAGGGGATTTTCCATGTGTTTGTTTAAATACCTCTGTGCACATTTCCAAATAATAAAAAAGAAAGGGAAAAATGCTCTTGTGTCCATAATCTTCACTTATAACAAATTTAAGACTCTCCAGTCATGACAATGGTATTGCTCAAGTATTCCACGAATTCATTACATTAAGCACAAAATACTGAGCCTCGGTAATGTTTGCTTCAGCTTTCAAGGTTTCTAAGCTCGGGGCCCCATTTCTAATTCCAAGTGGCTGAAGCCAACCTCTGTACAAAACCCCCTGCCATTCCCAAACACAGGGAGACTAATGCTTTCCTTTGTGAGCTCGTTTTGAACACGTAACACACGAAGCAAAAAAAACATTTTTCCATAAGACGCGCGTGGCACATCCCCCTCCGTTAAACGGGGCTCGGCACACACGTAAGGAGCAGCAGGCACATTGACAACACAAGAGAGAACCACTTGTTTTACCTTTTCCCCAAAGATCCTTTGGCAGATGCCATTCTTTGCTAGCTTTTCCTTGACCTGCCGCGTTAGCTCTATCGTATCCACCTCCTGGTACATATAAATCTCATACTGCTCGGGTGTCAGTGGAGGAACCGAAGGTTTGGATGGCTTGGACAAGGACACGATAGGGGATGAAGGGAGGGGGCTATTTTGTGGTGTCTCACTGCGACTCGCCCCAGTCATGCTCAATTCAGAACTCTGGGAGTACGGAGATTCCGCGTTTGGCCACTCTTTCCAATACTCGGAAGAAGACGGTCCTTGGAGCTGGCTACGATCTGGCCTAGTCTGATTGCTGACCTTTTCTTTTCCACCACTGGCTTCCTCAACTTTTATATCTTCGGGAAGAGCTGCATTTCTTCTCTCATGCTGCACAGTATTCCACCAATGGTCCTTCCAAACACCACCACGTCCCAACTCATTCTTAACATGCCTCAACATACCCTGGGCAGAATCACTTATTCCATGAAGCTCTAAAACAGGTGCCTCCTGAGGCTCCTTTTTGAGCCCAGAGAGGTTCTGCAATGCAGAGATACTGGAATCAGTGACAGATGAATGTTTCTTCAGGGATATGGCCAAAGGAGAATAGCTGGAAACCGAAGACATTGCAGGTGTAGACACTAGTTTGGGGGACAGGATAGAAATGTCAGCTTGAGATAAAGGTGGTGTTTTTAAGGCAGGTTCAAGGGCAGCCTGCTGTGCCTCCATTTCCCGTCGGGCTTGTTGCAGAATGGATCGAATAGCATCATCAGAATTGCCACTGCTAGAGGCAGAAGGCGGCTGAGCCGGCTCAGCTATGAAAAACAACCAAAAGACTAAATGCAACACAGGAATATGCTTTATAAATTCAACACGTGCTACTGTAAACAGTTCCCTGACAGACAAAAAAAAAAAAAAGGAGGGGCTGAAACACATTTCTGGATGGGAGGGAGGAGTTTTCACTAAGCAAAGATTTGCGCTTTTCAAAACAAGGTAAGATTTCCAAAGTCCTTCACTGGAAAATTTTGATAGTTGCCAAAGTGCTGGATGTTTGCACGCACAGACTCAGCTGCACAAGTCTGGGATCACTTGCACTTCCACCATTGTAAAAATTTTCAAATAAATGCCTTTGAAAATCAAGCCTTCACCTCTTCCTCCCCCACCCCCAAGTGGTCAATAACATTTTATGGTTGTATTTACAGAGTTATTTAACCTTTCACTTCTCTCTTTCTCCACAAATGAATCTAACACACACTCAGAACTGAACACAGCTGCGTTCATCTGGACAGACTATTAATACCCTCTTATAGTATAAATAAGGTGAGTCCTTTTAACTCCACAAACATAACACACAAATTACAACAAAGCCAGAACTTTAGCAAGAGATCATCATCATTTCATTTGACAAGCTAAATATGCTCCTGTTTTTCTGTTCCGTGGTCTCAACTACTGAGATAAACAGCTCTACCAAAGCCAGGCTGACACCTGGCCATCCCCCTCTCCCTTATCCAGAGCTCTGGGATGGAGCCACGGGTGCTTTCAGCAGAGATAACCCCCAAATGCAGTATTCCATGGGGAACCAGGATTTGGGTGGCTGTGCTGTAGCAGTTGGGGATGAGCAGAGACTGGAACGTGGGTGGGGAATTATCTCTGCAGAGCCAGGAGGTTTTTGCAATGGCATCTGCTTCTATTTAAATCCGTCTCCACCGAGGTCCCCAGTGCTTGAAAACCAATTCCTCTGAAAGCTACTCTGCAGAGAACAGGGAAAGTGAAGCACTAGGTAGGAGCAGGGAACCCTCCCACTGCTAGTGGCCTCCAAGTGAAATAAGATTTGAAACATGCTGTGTATTACTCCGGTAATATTATGCCTCATCTGAATCCATTTCTGAATTTGCCTCCCTACATTCCTTCCTGTCACGCACTATAAAATACATGAAAAGCTAAGAAATGGGGGAAAAAAAAAGACAGTGAGACTCTCTCTTCTGTTTTATCTGCTGGTTTCATAGGGAGTTTTGAGGCTGAATTAATATTTGAAAGCAAGTCTGAGGTTCTCAGATGAAACATGTTACTGAATAACATGCCTGCAGTTTCCTGCACACAGCCCTTATTTTTCTCTATGCAATAATTTCTTCTATAAGGTCATATTATTTAGGACATATATTGACTAGTATTTTATATTCTGCCATGAGATTAACTTAGTTTTCAATGAAAAGGCAAATATCCAAAACTGTAACTCAGTATTTACTTTAAGAAACAAAACAGAAGCATTGCACAGTAATTGCCACTTCAGCCCATTAGCAGTACTAGGAACTCTTTTAAAGCTGGGAGGGCTATGGAACAGAAGAAATATTAATTACATGACAGCATACAATGACAAATTAAACTTTTCTCAGGATAAAATGTTAAACTACGGATTTTTTGGGGAAAGGATTTGCCAATTCATTCACTGAATACATCCTGTAACCAAAAATAAAGTCATTTAACAGTCAGAACCGAGTTTGCCTATATAATAATCTGGGTACAGGATGTACAGTGGTGCTGTCTGACTGGTAATTGCTGTCTAGTGTGACCTTCACCCTGACAAATCCATCAGTTCCCTCTCCTAGCAGTTCTGTCCCAGGGGCTTGAGTCAGAGAGAAAAGGGAAGTAGGAGCCTTTCCAAGGAGCAAACTGGGAGAGAAAAGGCTTCTGCAGGTGCCCCTGCAGGCCTGGAGGGCTACAAAGCAGGCAGAGCTCTGCACAGGGATAAAGGTGCTCAGAAATCCCAGTGCTGCTCCCTTGGGAGCAGAGCAGAGACCCCAACATGCCGTGACACATGTGACCTCAACTTGGGATGCCTGAAGAGACAGAAACACCTCCACTAAATAATAATAAAACCCCTCAAAAAAGCTCTTCAAACCTACACTGAAGGTTTTAAGGATATAATTAACTGACCAAAAAGCTCATGGCAATTGCTTTAATTAAATTCTGAAGTAGAAGGAGCCAGAGACGAAATGAGGCCGTACCTGTTTTCTGTACTTGCAGCTCCCTTTTGGCTTGTTCGAGAATGGATTTGATGGCTTCATCAGAGCCAGTCTCTGTGGTTCGGATTCTCGTGGTTATATTACCTGCAGAGGAAAACAGAACTAATGACACCAGGAAAACTTCTGTTATCTGGTTGTTTTTGTAACACAGAGACACACTGGATATACTGATACCACGGCCAGCACAACCTGAGGACACCTTACACGGGGCCTTCACAACACCAAAAATGTATTAACATAATAAAATAAAAATATCCTCACTGTGCCTGTCTCTAGCTGCCCTGGAATGGTGAGAACATCAGAAGAAGAACTAGTGCTCATATATTCCTTTTCTATGGCAACATATATAGATCCATTCTCTTTCCTTTTCATTTTTTTTTTTTTTCTTTTTGGAGGGGGAGAGGAAAAAGAAGGGAAAAGAAGGGAAAGGAAGAAAGCTAAAAAACATGAGCCCAAGGATCAACTTAAAAATGGCATCAGCTGCTAGGCAAAGTAGGATGAGTATACATTCAGCACCAAACAGAATTAAAAAGTAACTAAATAAAACTAAATTTTAACTTTCTAGAGGTTAATACATGAAGAGAAAGAGTCACTTAAATGCAGATACCATTTGAAGTACTCTCCAGGTAAGAGCTGAGTGTGGTTTTGCTTTGTTGCTTTTCTTTCTTTCTTTTTTAACCTCTAAGGGTAAGAAAGGGAAGGAAAACCACGAATGCACTTAACTGTTTGTAAGTGAGCTAGATAACTTCTGACTGGAGTCAAAATAACTACCAAGTTCTGGGGTCCCTGCTTTAGTTTTTTCTTCTTCCTCCTCTTACTAAAAGAACAATTCTGCAACCTAATCTGTAACAAAGAAAAACGTTCAGACTTCCTGTTCAGTGATAATTTATCAGTCTGGTGTTCACTTATCTTGTCTTTCTCATACACAATATTGAACCAAGCATCACACTAATTTAACAGTGTAATAAAGTGGAATTTGTCAGCATAAGCCCCATGAGAAAAAAGAAGTGAATTTAGAGCAGAAGCAGTATATGATCGTCGGTGTAACTGTGCAACTTTCTCCCTCCAAAATCACAAGAACAGCAGAGAGAGCATTTCAATAGATCTGGTGATTTTATAAAGCCCCTTCTATCACTTATCTCTTTTTATCTGCATACGCAGGGAGGATGGGAGTGGAAAAACTATCCAAACAGGGTTACGTTAGTACAGCAGCAGCAGAATTAGAGAAAGCAAAGTGTTCATCTAACCCATGGTTTGTTTTATACTTACTGTCTGTTTTTCTATCAGATTCCAGGCCAGAATCAAACTGCACAGTTTTAAGGAAACACACAGCTAAAGCACACTCCACTTCCTAGGGATTGACTGCAAAGAAAAACACCTGCCTGTGACGTACCTTCAGACCCATTTCTTCGTTTCGGTACTTCCTGAAATAGTCTGTTCAGGTTCTGGCCTGGATTCTCTGTTGAAAAACAAGTTTGGTAAGAACAAAACAATCAGGGGATGGTTGCTCTGACATCACGGGCTGTGACATGAGGAGCTGGCAGCCTGTCCCTGAGCTCTCCTGGCCCCTCGGGGCCCTGCCTGAGCCGGAGGAACTGGCTACTCGGGAAGAAGCAAGGCTGGCTGATTTGTTAATAAAGATTACAGCTATGTTCGGAAAGGAGATTAGACAGATATAAATAAATGTCTAGAGATACCAAAAATGAAGAGGTTAAAGATGGGCAGATAATCCCCTCAAGTACAATCATCAAAAGGAAGAACAGATTACAAATCTAACAGTGTGTGCTTCCAATTAAACAAAATCTAGGAAAACCCTGCCTGTCCTTTCCAATATTTCTCGACTGTAAACAACTTACTTTTCAGTTTCTCTAAATGTAAATCTCGGTCTTCAGATGAATCACAATGAAATGCACGTTACCTCTTAAAATCTCTGCCTTGAATATGCAAAGCTGCTTTAAACTGGGATTGTGTTTTAATTACTCATCTCATGCATCACCTACCCTATTTTGTCTCGCAACACTTTGGGGAAAAGGAACTTAATCACACAAGACACAACAAAAGCCTGGGCTCAGTAAACAACCCCAAATAAAAATTTGCAAGTATTTCTGAGGGCCGATACCCCGAGTAGCTGCTGACCCTTTTCACTCCGTATTTAGCTCTGACACGGAGCTCTTGGGAAGCGAGAGACGTGAGTGCCCCTGCTGCTTGCTCCTGCTGACAGGCACAAGCCAGCCTCTAAAAAAAGCATAAGCACAGATACTAACCTGCTCGAGTGCTGCAAAGCTGAACTTTCTGTACCTGACCCCTGATTTGGGCGAGAGCAGCAGCAACGCACAAACCGCCCCACGAGGGGAAGCTTCCGATTCGAAACACTTGGAACTAAGAGGAGGACAGGGCGAGACCCCGGGCAGGAGAGCACTTACCTCTTTGTCTACCCTGGATGCTGCGAAGAGCCAAGATGTTCTGCTCGTCCGAGAGGAACTGCTTCATCTTATGAAATGGCTCCTTGCCTCTCACAGTCAGTTTATTCCATGGCTTTGGCCGGGCCAGGATCTCACTCACAGACCCTTGCGACAGTCCCAACACATAATGTCCAAATATCCGCTGTCCAATATTGTGCTTGATCAACTGCTCTTTCACCTGACGTGCAATTTCGGCCGTGTCTATCTCCTCGCCTTCAGAGATGCTCCCAGCACTTTCTGACTGGCTGGGAGACGGGGCCATGCCATTTACATCCGGGCTTTGTTGTAATGGACTTTGGGAAGATATGGAGTTTGTGCTGTATGGACCTGTTGGAAAAATCATGCTTGTGCTTCCTGCTTCCTGCATTGCCTTGGAGTAGAAGGACTGCATTAGCTGTCGCTGGAGGAGAGAGTTTAGTGCAAATTTTCCTGTGGAGGCCAGGGGTAAGCTGGGGCTCGCCAGGGATGAGCTGAAAAAGTCTTGACTTAAACCCGTTGGTGAGAACTGGTGTGTACCATTAGTATTGGAAGCCTGCTCCCCCGCGTTGCGGAGCAACTGGGAAGGAGGGGAGGCCGGCAAGGTTGCAGGACGCTGACTCTCAGGCTGGTCTTTCCCTTTTCTCCTGGCTGACCCTACAAGGAAGGTCAAACATAATGCATTATGGGGGGTCAAAGAGGGAAAAACCAGGATAAAAAAATGCAAAGTTTGCCCCGCAAAGGGAAAAAAAAAAGTGCAGATTGACACGGGCCAATGAAGTGGCGGTGGGAGTTTTGGTTTGGTTTGGTTTTGGTTTGTTTTTATTTGGTTTTGTGGGTTTTTTTTGTTTTGTTTTGTTTTTGTTGTTTTCTTTTTCCATAATTGAAATTTTTTAAGCCAAACAAGGCCCCCAAAACAAACAACATGCATTTCATGTTTGCACCTTTCTTGTATGTTGCAGCCTGGAGAATCCCCCTTACAGACATTAACACTAGAACAGTTACATGAAGTGCAGTTATACAGTTAAATAAATGCAGTTACAGACAGCAAGTCTCTCTGTTGTCTCTCATTCAAGACATGACTCATTGGACCTGACTGAACCCAAATGCAGCAAACATTTACATTTTGGAACAAACCAATTTGAATAAAGGAATCACCATTAGGTGGATGCACCAAGATCACTCAGTTAAAAGTCATAAGACACTTCAGAATTCAGTAATCCCAGGGCCAGTGGCAACTTTTAACTTTTCTTCCAGCTGCAAAAACCATAAGCATTCGAGTATCTGGAAATTCCATGACTTCCCATTTCAAAAATGTGCACACAAGATGTAAAAGCCCACATTAGGAAAGCGGAACGGCAAACACACCTCGCCAAAAAGAAAGGATTTTGTTTTCCCGAGCTGACCTGCTGGTGGCACATCCAAGTGTATCAGACAGGAAGGTTATGTTCTACATGCAAACACCGTGCATAACACTGGGGGGGGGGAGGGAGGGGAAGAGACTTCTGGTGCCACGGATTTGTTCCCAAAACAGACAACAGCCTCAAACGCTACCACTGGGTACAGCCTGTAATGCCTCTTCCTCAACCTTTATAGACTCCCTGAGCTCTCCAAGTTTTACTTTATTATCCAGCCTATAAAACTACAGAAATCCAGCGTTATTCAGCGTTCCTGTTGCTTCTTAATCCTTCTGCCATGCATTAGCTCAGACACCCAGCTCTCACTCAGCCCTCCCACCCGTCACAAGACAGCGAGTGAACCAGAACAGCCAAAAGTCGTGTCAACCTACCGCTCAGGTCGCTGTTGGTGATGCGCAGCGTGGCGTTCTCCGACTGCAGCGAGCGGTTCTTCTCCAGCAGCAGCACCTCCAGCGGTTTGGATGCATCCTAAAGGCAACCAGAGTGGGAGGTTTGTTTCTAAATGCACTGAGAGGCTCACTCAGGCACTGAAAGGGATTTCAGAAATAAAATATAAAAAAAAAAACCAAACCACAAGTGCTCGACTCCTCTCTGGGCGCAGGGAGGGAGTTCTCTGTGTGTGGATTTGCGGGAATCACTCCGGGCTCTGACACGAGCCATGGAAGAGATTCACTGTTTAATTTCCACTGTAAATCATTCATCAATTCTGCATTATTTTGAGATGTGTAACGGAACATTTTCCTAATCCTACTTATTTTTAAATGGTCCTGGCACACTGTAGACTTCTTTTAATCTGATTAAAACAGGAGTTAAGATTATATTATTCCTTCTAGGTCAACTGACCCAAGTTAAGCATTTCCTTGACATGCTGTGTTTCAGCAGAAAGGGTTGGTTCAAAAATAAAATCAGCCACAGAAACCTGCTGTTTACCTTCCCCTCAATATCTAACCCTTGATCATTAAAAAACTCATAGAAATTAATCCCAGGACATCGATATTCAGTTCAGATTTCAGAAGCAGGACTTGAATCATAACCTTTAAACTTAAGTAAGATTAATTTGCTGGAATATCAGAGCTTTCTCAGCACTCAAAGGTTTGTTTTCTTTTGTGAACATTTATTTTCAAAGCTAATAAATACTTTAAAATGCTGAAGTCCTTGCTCAGTGTACTGCCTGTACACCACCTCTAGTATCTTTAAATGACTCAACTTCACAACATTTTAGTTATTCAGTCCAGCACAGCTGAAACATCACTTTGTCCTTGTCCACTTAAAAGAAGTTAACAGACAAAAATGTTCAGTTCAGCTTTTTACGTAAGAAAATATCAGAAAAAACAACAATCGACCCATATGTCTCAACATCAACAGGAAACTGCCGATGCCAACGCCAAGGAATTGCAAGACACAATCTTTGTTAATTAACTGAATTGCTGAAGTAAGTAAGACAACAAAAGTAGGTTCAGTACCTGCCCACCAGAGCTTTCAGATGGTGCAAACTCCATGGATTTCAATATACTGCGGAAGGCAGAAAATAAAAATTATTTTCTATTTCTCCTTTCCATAACAACTCCACTAATGAGCATTAACATTATCGTTTCCTGTTCTCCAGCAACACTACAAGTGGTAACAACTTTCCTTGCAGTAACACAGTCTCATAATGAATATAGAATAACTATTCAAACTAGTTATTGGATAAGAAAATTTTCTCAAGCGTCATCTAAATCATTCCATATGCAATCCCACAAGGCCAGTTTAAAGCGTAAATTTAAAGGTTAATAAGGATATAACATTTTAAGCTGTCAGAAGCGATATAAATTTATCTGTGAAGCTGGGAGGGAATGAAGAAGTCGTAGCAAAGCAACAAAACAGGGGAATCACCACCACAGTACGGCACTTTATATAATATACACCAGCTCACCAGTAAGGAAAATATGCACAAATAATCTTCCCCACCAAGACACTACAGGGTAAAAGGCAGTTTTTCATTTTAATAACCTCCTCGTTCTACGGCAAAGGGAAGACAAAATGGCACAATATTTCTTAAGAAATATGAAAGATCCAAATATTTATAAGTACATTAAGAGAAGAATCTGATAGTCTCACTGTCAATATTTTATATAAATACGGAGCGGTCAAAGGACATCTCCCTTCAAAGGCTTTCGGTTAGAGTTGTCTCATCTGGCAAACCAGAATCTTACAGGAATCCAAACTTATTACTGTGCTTTGTCATATAAATTTTTTTAAATCAGCCTGCTGCAGGCAGGACATGAACTTCCTCAGACTGAAGCAATAAATGATTTCAGTTTCTTATTGTACAAAGACAACATTCATTTGGTGAAGAAAAACACATAAACAGATACAGATAGTGTTTATATAGCATTTTTCACGTATAAAGCACCAGGAACTTTGTGAGGCAATGAGAATCTGTTTATTCATGCATTAAACTGTATTATCAGTTGTAGATCCTGTACTGAAAGTTGTGGATGGTCCAACCCAGGGAGCGTTCCAGGCCAGGTTGGATGGGGTTTGGGGCAACCTGCTGTAGTGCAAGGTGTCCCTGCCCATGGCAGGGGGTGGAACAGGATGGGCTTTAAGCTCCATCCCAACCCAAACCATTGTGTGGTTCTATAAAATGTGGAAACTGAGTCAAAAAAAGGCAGAGGGACAGTATTAAGACACAGGGACTTGTTCTGGATACCACCAGGAGTCTGCAAGGCACCCATTAACTGCCTCAGACCACGTGGTGTCCAGCTCCTCTACGAACCTGTCCCTGCATTAATCCAGAGTCAGATGTGCATTAAGCGACACTCAGGAGATCAGTGCTCTCAGAGTCATTCAAGGTCACTCAAAGTCATAGCAAATCCAAGGGAAAAAGGTCATTCTGAGACAGAAACCTGATGCATTTTGCATCTGTGCACACCCACTGCATAGAGTGTGAATGCTGACAGGCATTCCTAAGATACAATGATTAACAGAATCACAAACTTCTGGCAATCACTTTCATTACAGGGGCAGCACTGGATGACACCTCTTGCCAGCAGAAACGGCTGTAGGGTAGGGCCATCATCCTATACACAGCACATAAAGCAATGCTGTTAAGACTCTACGAGGGTGCAACAGCTCACCCATGTGCAAAAAGGGCTTATTTTCTGCTATCAAGGGACTTGTGCCAGTCAAAGAGAGAAGTTGTGCACTGATGGCTCGAGTTCTTAGAGATCCTGACATTATATAGACAACACAGAGGTGTTTATTCAGGTTGCAAATCACCGCTGAAAGCCAGTACTTCTTAGGACACCCCTTCAGGGGCACAGCTCTGTCTCCCAGGACTCCAAGGTGCTGAGGGAGATAAATGCCCAGAGACTTTTGTAGGGAAAACCCCAGTCACTGGCAGGTCACTGTTTCCACCCTCCCAGGGATTCTGCAGGGAACGGCCTCTGCAAGGACAGTAAGTCATAATGCACGTCCTCACGACGGAATTTAAAAGAATCCCGATTTGTAACAGCAAATTATCACGTGGCAAACTTCCCAAGGCAGTTCCCAGGTGCTTCTCCCACTGCAGTCCAGACCAGCAGCACTTGTGACACGGGTCTCCCAGTGACCCCCACTTACCACACTTGGTTTGCCACGCAGAGCAGTCCAGCAGCATCCCAACCACCTTCCTCCTGGATGAGGCTAAACCAAAAGAAGCTGCTCGCTCCCCAGGGAGCAGGTGTGAGTGCCCTGACCACAGTGCGCTGCCTCCAGAACCAGGCTGACAGTTGTAGGAGGTGCAAAGTACACCTAAACCTATTTAGGGTGTGTATTTTGGTTCTCCACACCAGAAGTCTGGCTCTAAAGCCCCAATCCTGCCATTCCTCTTTTTGCACGGGCTGCTCAACTGATGCGTTTTGGTTCTGAGCACCTGCTGCCAGCTGGGACCCTCAGGAAGGATCCTGATCCTTGCAGCAGCTGCATTTCCAGTGAGCTTGGAGCAGGCACGTGTAAACCTTGGCTGGAAACTAACTGACCTCTGCCCACCTAAAGTGGATTCTTTGCTACATGAATTAGATATCTGGCAATTTTTCACAGGTAATTTTCTATACACTTAAACCCCAAAATATACTAAAAATCAAGCTGATGGCACCTCCAATTGTCCTAAGAGGATTATTCACTCCATCAGATTCATTTTTAAAAAAAATATGGAAGTTAAACATGTCAAAAATGACTCTTCAAATGTGTCACAAAAGAGACGTTATCCTCAGGAACACGAGGAAGCAAAATGTTTCCTCTTTGGATTCCAGGAATATCTTTGCCCATGAGAACTCGACTCAATCTGTGGCTCAAGATCAGTTACCTGATTTTAAAGGAACGATCTTGTGACTTGAATCTGCACATCTAGGCTGACTTGAAAGATCTTAGTGCAAAGCAAAGTGTGCATTGGGACAGCTCGACTTTCTGTTCGTCTGATCCCGACTGCAAAGGCAGGAGGGTCAGCGCTGTCGTGTTACTCCACAGGGAACCGAAAGGACACACAGAGCTCTCAGATCTCAAAAATAGGTTTAAAAGCCATTGGGCACAAAAGCCAAGGCAGAAAGTGAAGAATCCTCCCATCCCAGATCTTGACATGGGCCCAGTTAAGTTCCCCCAAGGTTAGATGTTGCCTGATATTGAGATCCCCCAGCCTAAAATGCCTCTAATATCCTGGGGAGGGTTAAGGAAAATACATCAGTGTCAAAAAACCCCTGAGAAATATATTCTCTTTCTGACTTACTGACAAGGTATCTTTTTTCCTGGTGTGGATGTTATAAGCAGTTCATTTTTGTCAGTGTTTCAGGGCACAGGGCAGGTGTAGCAGGATTCAGTGTGAGGGATTCTGATTTACAGCAAAAGACTTTTCATAGTCATTTTCCAGCCTCACTTCAGATCAGACTGTCACTGCCAGGTGATGCACATTTAGCCTTCAGCACATCTTTTGGATTAGATGGGAGCAGAGGGGGCGGTGTGAGTGAGCTGCTTGGAGGACGCAGCACTGCAAACATCCTCAGTGCTCTCATGGAGGGTCTTAACCCCCTCCCTGCACCGTCCTGCAGGATGGTGTATGGACCCCAGGTCACTTCCAAGCTATCTGGCAGATTAGTGGATATAAAAGCTGTAACAGCTGGGAGAACAAGGTTAATTTACTGGCACCCAACCTCAGGGCCACCCAGGAGATTCTCCCATCTATTTCACTGCAGCTCATCCTGAGCAGAAACACTGCATGAACCCCCCCTGTAAGTCAGTGTTGTAAAAAGATAAAATTCATTTTTAAAAAAAGGCAACACTGCCAGGAATACAGGGTTTGTATCTAGAGTGCAAATGCAAAGTAAACCTAAATGTATTTAGTGTGTACATTGGGTTCCAGGCACCAGAAGTCTGGCTTTAAGGCCCCGGTCCTGTTGTATCCCACCCACACTGCATTAAACCAGGTAGGATTCAAAATCCATTTGCTGCCTCAGCACATTTACATTCAGCCTCTCATGTAGCAAACAGAAAGGTTGTGGCCTAATTCCCATTCACTCTTTTACATATGAAGGCATAAACTGGATGAAATCTGAAGGAGAGAACACGGATATACTTACCCCCACCGCTAAAACCACGACGCTTTTTTGAGATCGGTTCATAATCAGGAATAATGGCCAGGGAAATGGTCAATTCATTCAATTTAAGTGAAACTATCCACCCACTGTGAACCAGAACCACAGCCAGCTTGGCTTGAATATATCAGCACCAGGGGCTGGGCAGCCGTGGGGCTTGCAAATCCAAAGCTGCTTTCCACATTCTCCAGGGACGTGTAAACAAAAGCACATGACTACCAGCCTCATCTGAAATACCTCATTAAACAAGGTAACGGGTTATTTCAGTCTTCTTAAAGCACACACAAAAAATGCCAGAATGATGAAAGAAGAGATGGGAGTTTCTCGCAGTTATTTAAACCTTGACGCTAAACATCTTTCCAGTCAAAAAAGTTCTCTTCTGAACCTGACAGCTTATCTTGTTATAGTTTAAAATGAGGCTCTTTTAAGTCTCTTAAGAAAATCCCTTGAAATGGGAAGAGGCTGTTTGTGGCTTTAGTTTAAAACCACAATATATTAGCAAAAATATACAGTGAGACAAGCCCAGCACTAAATTGTAAGTGCTGAACACTGGCTGCCAGAAGCAGAGAAAAGGTAGCATGGCCAAAGGCTCTGCGTTAAATTTTTGGTCCACATTACACTGGCTGGGGATTTTTAGAGTGGTCAACCTAAAATACCACAGGGTTTCAGACTTTCCTCCCTTTGTGGGCAATAGTTTCAGTGGCTTTTCTCCATGGACATGTGTATTCTCTGCTCTTGAGATCCTCTGCTGCAACACGAAGCACCCTCAGATACAGCAGTTCCACTGGTTCTGGATGCAATTTCTGCCAATATTCCTGAATTCCCCGTTATTGTGGTTTTGACTGAATTCTTTATTGTTCCAAGAACACGGATTTGTGGCTTCATTTAACAAGTACTGTTAGAGTTTGCGAAAAAAAAATTATGTAAGCATTTAACACTTACTTTAATTCTTTCTTAACCTCTTCATAATCAGCCTGTCCTTTCAGTTTTTCTTCCAGTTGCTTTAAAAGAAAGAAGATGGATTTAATTATTTAGATTGTTGTGGGGTTTTTTTTCTGCAGGCTTTCAAAATCATCTTCAAATTATTCCATATATACAGCAGCGCACAAGTGAGGGTTAATGACTCATACCTAATTTACATATATTAGAAAACAAACTATAACCAATTAAACGTAAACACAATTATACCTCGCTCATCCTTTGTTTACAGAGTGCCAAGCATGACAGAATTCAGTGGGTCCCAATTTGGCTGTTTGCAATGTCACTGTCGGGTGTTCAATAAAGAGATCGGGGGAGGAAGGTATCAAAAAAAAATGGGGCCGCCGGAATTTTTTAGGAAACTGGGAAATCGAGTAAACAAGCAGGATGCTTTGGCACAAACCGTGCTCTTAATACGACAGTTCTTGATAACCTTATCTACATGATAAAAAGAACAGACTGAAGAAGCTGTTGTTGACTGGGACGCCTTAGGCTTGTAAGGCTTCTACAATGCCTCGTGCCCAAACCAAACAGCTGTACCAGGTCGTTTTACAAGCGTTACTTATTGCAATAACTAATGTGATTACACACTGGAGATGGAGCACTGAGACCAGCCCAGCAGGTCCTTTGGCTCAGGTTTACCTGAGCCCGGGCGGTCTCAGTGGCTCCTCTTCAATGTGAGGATGCCACAGACGTTGAAACAAACCCCCTGACACAATCCAGAACGCAATGCCACACACTTGGACCTTACCCAGCTCCCAACAACAGTGCTCATCACTACAGGATAAATGCTTCAGGAGGCCTAAAACATAGTGATACATAATTGATGCCGTTACGTTGCTTGCAGAAGCCCACATTAATTTCCCACTCATAATTTCTTTGCTTAGCAGAGGCACACCTGATCTAAGCAAAGAACAGAACTTAATGGCTCGCAACTTCCATGGATAAGTTCAGACTAGCTCTGCTTCACTTCATTTTTGGTGTTAAAATTGTCACAGAATCCCAAAGGTCACGGGAAACAGAAATAACACAAGGACGCATCACCTCAAAGACAGAGCGTCTACTTTGAAAAGGAAAGGAGTACATGACACGAGAAAGAAAAATAGGGCTTTATGTCCAGGAGAGGCTGCCTTCAGGGAAGAAGGGAATTCAAAATCCTACACCCAACTCTGGGGCTGCTTCTTGAATGCAGGAGGGCAGAGAAGGGCCATTGGCAACTTGGATAATTTTAGCAAACCCGTTTCAAATGCAGCCCCACAAAGCTGGGCAGCAGCACAGTTACGGGTGTGTGGAGGCAGGGCTGTGACAGGACAACAAACAGAATTGGGAACCTGTTCCCTGTGCTGCCTTCCCCAGTAAGTCAGTGTGTGGGTACCACCCATCTCAATCTAGCCAATTGAAATGAGGGTACTCCACACGACAGTAGCGTGGTGGGGCTTTGTGGGATGTCCAGACATTCCATCTTTTACAGGATTTCCTACCCAGCCCTGTCCAGCCCACACAACGGTGACATTTCTGCCTTGCCATCAGCACGGATATTAAAGAGCAGTGACAAAGTGGACATCCACGTTATCAATACACAGCCCTCTTCAATTCCTGTTCCTGCTGTTTGATGCCATAATCCACCCTCCTCAGTCACTGCTGACAAGAGGCATCTCCCGGCAGGAACACACGGGCCCTGCTCCGGCAGCTGCTCAACAAGCAGCTCTTAATGGATCACCACCACTGCTCGTCACAGGGATGCAGGAACTGCTGCTCAGTGTGGAATTTGCACTCTATGGGACACTGATGAAACGAGTGGCCTCTTAAAAAGGTCTCGTGTGCCAGCATCCTCCGCCATCAGTGACTTGTGCAGTCATCCCCATTGTGTTAAAAAGAAAAAAACAGGTCTGTTTTAGCTAAAACAATTGTTTCCACCTGGAATATACATATATATAGGACAAGTTTCAGTCATTTCTTCTGACATGTCCTGACTTACCACTGACTTTGCTTTAGAGAGCACACACAGTGCTACAGGTGTTTTGGCCCTATACTTGATGTAATGAGGAAAATCCTGGCTGGTGTGACCAGGAAAATCCTACGTGTTGAAATGTCACTGTGGGAATGTATTACATAGTCCCAGGGCCTGAAGTGCCACATCAGTTCCCTGATTTTTAAGGAGGACCAGCCTCAATGTGCCACAAGTTCAAGCAGCTCAATCTACAGCTCGATGCTGTGCCAGAGTTACTTTAACGAGGAATCCAAATAGAATTTTTAATGCACCAGATCAGGCTGGACAGGGATCTTCAAATGAAACCAGAGAGTCCTTGGTACTGGGAAGAGACTCAGCATCACAACTGAGAGCTTCCAAACTGGATGCAGGGAATGGGAGGAGCGGCCAAACGCCACATGACATCCTTCTGCTCTCCTCGGTCACGTCGCTTTGCCACCTGCTTCTAACTCTGTTTGGTGCTCCACGGCACAGACACACCAAAATCCACCTCTTCCTTAACTCTGTGGCTCATAACATTATGGGTCTACAGCAGATGAGCTTTTCCAGCAGGGATAACTGGTTATTTATAGCAGTCCTTGGAACAAAAAGTACCAGAATAGATTTGAAACAGACAATATCCTGGATTAATATGTTAGTTACTTGTGCAAGGATATGCTAAGAAAACAGCCTTTTGTAGAGACAGACATAAACCACAGAAAAGCTAATGATTCCCATCTTAATGCAATCTATATTAAATGTAATTCTGTGCAGGGATAAGCCATACTCTGATAAAGTATTTCCGAAAAACTCAGGAACAAAACACAGGTAGAAAAATAAAGATAAAATAGATATTGACAGAACGAAGCTGTTTTGGACTCTCAGGTACTGCTAAAGCAGTATGGCAACCAGCAATATTTTACTTTGAATTGTATGAAAACCACATATATCCATCATTCCCAAGGATCTAATACAGAGATTGTTGCCATGGAAAATCTGCACCTAAACGTTTACTTTACTAAACAATATAAACTAACAACGGAGGATGCAGTGCCTGTGTCTAAGCAGACCATTTAGGCACTTGGCATCTTCCCAGTCAATGACTGTTTTAAAATGTATTAGTATGGTAATTGTCTCAAAGAACCCTGTAAAATGCACAGAACACGGGATAACAAAGGTTCAAGCTGTGAGACAATCTGGAGGAACTAATATCTTGCACTAAATATCAACCTGGTTAATTCAGACAAAATATATTCTAACGACCTCCAACACAGGAAAATGCAGGAGCCAGAGGGCACAAGGGATGAACTGGTGGCATTTCTGCATGTTAAATTTGCAAATATTCCACGTTAAAGACTTGTCTTGCACATGTGTTATGAATGAACCCATGTCAGAGCGTGCATAGATTGGATCCTCTCTTATGCTATTTAAAAAATATAATCTTTACTGTCTTTTTAACCTAAGTGTCACAGGTAAATAGCAGGGGTTGTGTTAAGGGCTTAAAACATTTTAAAAAATGCATTAGACTAATGCTGTAGTTCAGTTCAGAGTGATAAACTAAAAAGCCCACATTTAATTAACCTGGGCTATTTGATGCATCTTCTGCTATATTTTAACTGGATATCAGGGATGTTCTAACACCCACAAAGGGTTAACACAATTAGAGTTAGAAAAGTCTTGTTACTAGAGGACATGTTTTGATTATTAGATCAGATGAAGATAAAGAAGCAATAATTTTGAAAGTACTTCTGTATTGTTTCATTAAGTCATAGAGTATTAAACAATTCCCCCAAGATACAGGCTGAGAACATTGCTTTAATTTGTGAAACTCTGAGTGCGTTTGTTTTTTTTTTTCTGTGGAGGCAACTGTTACCATCTCTGTTATTTCAGAAGCAATTCCTCCATAATCAAACATGAGATCGACACATTGTCCCTGAGATTTGGTGCTTTGTACAACACAGCTCTGGTTCAAGCTTTCCCGGCACTTTGGGGTAAAAGTAAGTGCTTTGAACTATATTTATAGTTGCAACAAATAAGGTTAAAGAGGGTTGAAATGACTAAAACTTTATCAATAGAGGCACTGCATCAGACACTATCAACAGAAAGCTAAATACAGAGCATTAGCCAGGCAAGGCTATGAGAAAATGGAAGGAGATTACTGAAATGGAAATCAAAGACTTGCTCTGTCATTTCTATGATCCTACTCCCTTTGAAGTTAATGGCTAAACTAATACTGACCTCACCAGGAACATGCTTTATTCCAAGAAAATCTGTCAAGTGCAAGGACTCAAGATATTTTCTATCAGGCTTTATGGAAAAGGAAAAAAGAAAAAAACCTCTAACATGGGCGTAGCCAGGAAAACGTGTCCCTTAAAACCAGGGCAGCTCTTTTCACCCTCAATAAAAGTGGTGCCCACACGGTGACAGGTGGGCAGGGACTGATATTGTCCATATAGGTGTCCTTTGCTCCAATGAATTTTCATAAAAATTCTGCAAAGCTGGCTTAAAACACGCAGAAAGCACTGACTGCAACACTTCAGCTTCCATTCCTAACAGATGCCTCTCCATGTAAATTATGCTCCACCACAGCAGAACTAGTAACTGCTTAAAAAAATGTCAGAATTAGAGCAATTTGTAAGAGTTTCAATTGAACATTAAATCATTCTGATAGAGCAGAGCTGCCCACGCCACAGTCAGAGCTGAGTGGGTACTATCAGCCTCTCGCTCTCCAAAAAACCCTCAGACTATCAAACCTGCAAAACTACCAAGTCTTTAATGGAATAGATAAATTTATCTTGTTTACACGTTGGAGCTCAGAGATGGTGGAACAATGAAAGGGACGGGAGTTACAGGAAACTGATTCATAGCACATGTCAGGAAACATTTCTCATGCTCACAGAGAGATCAGAACTGTGTGGGCTCAGCACAAAGAAAGTGAAGCTGCCCAAGCAGAAGGTAAAAGGGTCACTCCCAAAAATGTTAGCTGATCCTTCTGGTTCTAGTGCAGTGCTGTACGCAAGTGAGTGCACCACCAGACCACTAATTATAAATGGGAGTTATTGTGCAGCAAATAGTTAAAAAATAATGAAATGGTTATTAAGGCTAAGAGCCTTCTCTGTGTCCTGATTTTACTTGTTTCTATGCTCTAAGTGATACATTTCCCTTTTCCAGTGGAGAACTGAAGGGGGTAGCAGGTAAACTCAAAGACAAACCATAAACATTCCTGGCAAACCTTCAATACCAATCACTGGAATGGGAATTAGAAGTTTTAAAGCCTAGAAGGATTTTCTGTGCCTTTTCAGTTCAGCTGTTTCATTACGTATCCATGGTCAATACATGTTGGGGTTTGAGGGTGAGTTGAATTCTAAAGGTAGCCCATGTTCTCCAAAAGCACATTTCAAGATAATAAGAACTGGATAACTTTGATTTTTGTAACTCTAGGTAACTTTGAACACTTAAAATACAAAACATCTCTGCCCATGGGAGGGGACTGGAATTAGATGATCTCTAAAGTCCCTTCCAACCCAAACCATTCTGTGATTCTGTGAATGCCACAGAAATTAGAATTCAACAGCTTCCTGAAGAAGCAGAACCGCAGCAAACTTACACCAGTACACCCCAATATCATTATATCTGCTACATCCTCCACGAGCTGCTGAGCACAGAACTGAGCCTTACTTTGAGTGTGCTGTTCTTGGCCGTCAGCTGCTGCTCCAGCTGGGAGATTTGGCTGCTGGAGTTCTCCCTCAGCTTGGTGAGGCTGCCCTGGAGTCTCTGGACATCTTCTACGAGCTGGGCGATCTCCCGCTCCTTCGCGGCCAGTTCTACTTCCAAGCTGGACCGTGTTAGCACCTCGATGGCCTGCTCCTAATGGGAACAAAGTACCAGACCACAGAAATTAAAAAAGGCAACGAGCCTGAATTCAGGGCAGTTTGGCAGGGACCAAGCATGGCATCAGGTGGCACGAGAAACAGAGACAATTCCTAAATTTGGGACTCCCATGGTTGACTGTGTGAAACTGGAAGATGAACCTTTGTACTGCCCAGGACAGCTCCCTGGGAAAATAGGGATAACAGAGAGAATAAATTCCCCCATTTCGTAAGTGCACTGGAAAGATGCAGCCGTGAAAGTCAAAGGATTCTATTTAGTTCTATTTATTATTAATAGCCTGAATGCTTTGACAACTATGAAAATCTGTGCTTACAAAATACTAATCAGATAAAATATTCCGAAGTAATGGAGCAGAATTTCTTAATCAGGAACGGCAGGGCCATGTGCCTGTGGCTCTCTGAATGCACAGTGCACGTTTCAGGCAAAATTGTCAAAAATTGCCCCAAACTGCTACTTCCAATGAACTTGCTGCTCGCATGAAAATCGTTCATGTTAACATTATTGCAAGCATCCCTCCATGGGGAAAAAGATAGATGTGACAGCTCTAAGACAAAGCCATTCTCCCTTTGGTCACCACTTTCAGAAATTCTCTTCCCTAAATCTTTCTTCTTCCAGTTTCCCACAGTTATAAAATCCGTCCTCAAGTCGGAAACTTCCTCCCTAGACCGCCCTGCCAGTAGGACAAGAAATTGGAGAGGAGAGAGAGGTTCAGGAGAAGGCAGATTTATTCAGAAAAGATAACAGAGACTAATTGTACCATCTCTTTGTCTCCTCTTGTGCTAAGAGATTAATAGCTGTAAGCACTGGAGAGCTCTGAACCTCTTCCATGAAGACTGTGAGGAAACCCTTGTGTGGGGGGCGGGGGGGAGCACGAGCCCAGCAACGAACACACATTCCATTAAAGAGCCTAAAATGCATCTTACAGAGGTTAATGGCTGTTCCTCAGGAACACCAGTGAAGTAGGAGAGAATCCAATTAGCAAGAGAGACAATGATGGTGAGCATTAAACCAAAGATCCTGCGGAAGAGCTGGGAATACAACCCACCGACACTGTCACCCAAACACTTCCCTGACAATTCAAGATGACACTGCAGCAGATTGAAATAGACTCCATCTCCTCTTTTCTGGGAATACAGGAACAACAAAATACCCTTTTCCATATCTTCTAAACACTTATCTTGATTCTCAGTGACTACACCCCACTGTACTCTAAGAAAGCTGCATGTACGAACAGCAGTTAACAACACTCTCCTATTACACTGAATTATACTTTTAACTTGAAAAAACCTCTAATTTGCTTGCATGAAACATCACAAGTTGTATAATCATCTGCTGCTTGTGCCTATTGAGACTAGAACGTGGAGTCTGAACTAAGATAGATAATGATCATTTTCATCCTGCAGTAGTTGTCATATTAAATATAAATGAAGTGCAGAAGTACTATTAAATACAAGAAAGACCTAATGTTAAAATAATGATAAGACTAGGACATGAGATAGGAAGAGGCAGGTAATTCAGAGTTACAAGTGATATTCAGGCTTTTTATTTTTTTGTTTTGCAGTCTACTTGTCTATCTTTTGACTTCTCTGAGGAAATGCTGGGTTGTATTAATAGACACTCAAACAGATCTGGAGGACTTATGGTTTGCTACTTATTCTCTGCAAATGATTTTTAAAGACAACCACGTGTTTCTCTGCTATCAGTGTCAAGCCCTTGGCTTGCAAGGAAAAAAAAAAAAGCAGCAATGATTTCTTTTGTTAGTCAAATCTGCTGCTTAGAAGTGGACTAAATTTCACTTAATTGCATATTTACATTTAAATACTCCTATTTCTCCTTTGGCAAACAAAACCCAAACTAATCTGGCTGCTCATCTGTGATACCTGTTCACCTAGGACCAGCTGGAGTCCTGTAACAGCTCTGTGTGCCCGCAGGTGCCATCAGCAGAGTCAGCACTGCCAACCTCCCCAAACAGCAGCAATGCCTTTATTTAGAAGCACACAGAGGAGGCAGCAAGCAGGAGTGCAGGATACCTTCTCAATTTTCAAAGGTGCTTTCTCTGGATTTATAGGTGTAATTCTCAGTTTTAGATATATCCAGTGAAAACCAGAGTGAGTGCAAATTTATTTCCAGTTCCTCTGGCGGCCCAGACACTGCGAGTAACAAGAGGGAGCTCTGGGCAAAGCTGGTCCCTTTGGACTGAATCTCCACACCTCCACTGGTCCTCCAGGGTTGCTGCCTCTGTTTTTCCTCTGCTGATGCCCTTAGCAACGTGAAATAATTTCTGAGAGTTCCCGCTTATCCACCCGGCTCTGCAGCCCCGAGAGCGATGGATCAGCATGGAGCCAAGTGGCCTCTGCCCTTCCCGGGGCCTTCTCCAGCCACCAACCCCTCCAAAAGTTGAACCCACCCGCAATCCCAAAGGAACACCCTTCCATTTCACTTAAAATACGACTCCCAAACAGCTATTTTTATAGCTGTGAGCACAAATTGAAAGAGCTCTACTGCAGGAATGTCAGAAACCTGTAAGAGTCAGTAAATATTTTCTCTCACCACATCAGGTGCCTTCTGGATCTGCGTAGCAAGTTGGAGAGATTTGTTAGCTGATGAGAGCTGCTCCCTTAAGGTCTCTGCCTCTCTCTGAGCCACCTCTGCCCTCTGAAGGAAATGAAAAGGGGTGAAAAGAGAAAGTACATTCAGTTTAACAACTGACAATTATTACAAGAACATTCATCAATTCATGCCTGACTGAATATAATTGATTTTTCTAAACACTCAACCTAATAAATGTTAGAAAAAAACATAGAATGTGATGGATTTTTATTTTAAACAGTACAAGGAAGAAATAATTGAGCGATTATGACAGTAATTTAACGCTAGGAGCAAGGAATCCCCTGCTGATACTAATGCTGCGGCCCACTGAATTTCCCAGACTGAATAAATACAAGTGGAAATGGAGTCTTTTTATTCAATTTCTTTCTATTCTCATAGACCAAGCAGATTTTATTGCAAGGCTCCTCATGGGAATAATTCTCACGGGTAAATGCTGAATTAAAAGATATTCTGACCACTCTCTCAAACACACATACAATGTTGTGGGCTGTCTTTCTGCAGTAATTATTCCCCCAAACATGAACTGTTAGATTCTGTTCTTTCAGCAGGTCTATTTATTCAACAATATTTAACCCTAAAGTGACAATTCTGCACAGCTCAGTTACCAGCTGCTGAGGATTTACGCAGTAGCTGATAAGCCTGTGACTTGGCTACTGGTCAAAATTCCCATCTAAATATTGAATAATAATAGAGAGGAGAAAGGCAGAATTATGAGGAAATATTGTCTGTACAAGAGTTTGGGTAGAGACAGATGGATCAGTAACTTCAGGCAATAAATAGCAGCAAAGTCCTTTCCATAACTGTCTGCAAGCTTCTGTTGGAAGTGGAACAAAACCTGGTTGTTTTACAGTCTATCCTCCTCCCGGCCAGACTGTCTTCTCTCTTTGTTTAAAAAAATGTATTTTATTGTTACAAACCCACACTGCCTACCTCCTTCAGCAATCACTGCTTTTCACCTGGGCTGCTCCACGCAAATCATGCCGTGCTTTTAGCAGAAAATAACCAAAATAATTTTCTATCTCCACTTCCAAGACCCATCACCAACCCTTCCAAACCCAGCAGCTGCCACCAGTGAAGGTCAAAACTTTTCTTGACCAGCTTTTACCCTTCACACTGATGGGTTCCTTCCCTTACAGAAAGATAAATTCCCACTGCCGGTTTTAAGCCACCAAAAGTGCCACATTTTGTGTGCCAGACCTTTTGCTACTCCTTTGGAAAGCCTCAGCCATTTGAAATAGCAAAGATAAATCATATAAAACAGATAGCAAATATAAAATCTATAGTGAATATAAACATGTAGTGAAAATATAAAAGCTATAGTGAATATAAAATCCATAGCAAATATAAATCTATAGCAAATATAAACCCTGAACCCCTACGTGTGTGTGGTCTCTGACTTTCTCACCAGTCAAAGCAGAGTCTCTGCATGTTTAATCAATGAGTAAACTAACAGCAATCAAATACTAAACGCATCATCTGCACTATTTGCTCACAACATTGTATTAAATGATTTTGCACAGGTTCTACAGCTGTAATTAAAATGTGATTGTAAAAAGTACAGTGTCGTGGCTCTAATAATCAGAGCAGGGCACACAGCCTATTGTGTGCTTGGGAAAAATGATAACAGCACTAAAAAGGCACAAAAAGAGAAATATTAGGATAAATACCGAGCTTATGATACACACAGAGATAAATTATTTCCTCGTACTTTATTAGATGCGGAGCTACAAATATTGATCTAATAACAGGGAAACAACTCCAGCAAAGCAGGACAAGTTACTACACTGTGGCACTTGCTCTTGCATCTCCTGCTGTATAAGTAATGGGTTTTGCAGCCTTGAGCAATTCTGCTGATGGCTCCCATTCACTGCAGCATTGTTTGGAGAATCTATTCAGCTCGCATGCGAGCAAACCACAGAGGATACTGCTAATAGGTGGTACATCTGCATATACAGTGAGCTGTCAGCTGCCCTTTCTGCACAGCCTCCCCAGCCAATTCACAACACCTGTTGTGATCCCCGGAATAATATCCGACAAGGTTTCGCACCAGGCATTGTTAAAAATACATCGGCACAAACTTCGGGCAATTCTATTTGGGAAATACTTGTCAATTTTCCTCTTCACCACCCCCCCTCCCCCCCCAGAATGGAAGCTTTTTAGAGCCGGAATTACGGATGTGCTCAGCGTCTGTAAAGCACTTTTGGGTGCTATTGCAATCTAAATTATAAATGGCACACAAGAACCTACTAAAAGAACAGCAGTTTCAAATTCGAGCACTTACAAGTTTGGAAAAGCCAACCCCGAGTGCTTGGGTTTTGAGAGGTGGGATGGCAGCACACAGGACCTGCTGTTGCTTTTTTCCAGCGAGTCTCTACTCCACCCAGCTCTGGGATGAATACTGCTTGGTGAATGGATCCTTTGCTCTGTCCTCCTTGTTCGTGTGTGACCCCTGCAACTTTATTCACTGCAAGCTACTCCCACCCTCCTCTGCCGACAGGATTGATCACTTCCTCATGGGCTGTGCTCCACCACCAGAGGATATAAGTGCTTCAGAAACGTTAATGAATGCACTGGCACAACCCTCATTTGGAGCTATTTGGGTTCCTCAAGCCCCTGGCACATCTCTCTGCGTGGCAGCATCGACCACAGTGTGGCACAAGCTGCCTCTGCCCGTTCCTCACCTGCACCGAGACCCCACACAGTGCCTGTTAAACCCTCTGGATTTGTCTCCCTGACTCCCACTCCTCCCTGTTTCTCACTCTGTCCTCTTCCTAATTTTGGCTGCTAGAAGCACCGTTTTTATCTTCCCTGAGCTTCACAGTGCCTTTAGCTCCAGGCAGGCAAAAGCCAGCTCACACCTCGCACAACTTCATGAATTCACACAAACTTCCAGAATTAGCCTTACCCCCACAAGCTCCTTCCTCTTTTCCTCCTTCCTTCTTCTCCAAAAGTCTTCACAAAACTGTCCTCCAAGTGTCCCAGTCCTCCTCCCCACCACGAGCCCCTCTCCCCTTCCTGCTCCCACACCGTGTCCGCATCCTGTCGCTGCCGGAGCAGGCTGGGGGAGCGTCTGCCCTCTCCTCGTGCTCCCCCCGTGCCAGGGTGGCACAGAACCTTACATCACATCCAGCAGAAGGCAAACCTGGCTGGTTAATGTTCACCCAGTGACAGACTGCAGCGTGCCTGGGACAGGCACTGACAGCAAAGCCGACAAATTCAAACCAGATTCCGTTGAGTTTGTCTGAACTCTTTTTCCAGACTCTTACAGGCTGGCCAAACTTGGGGCTTCTTTTTTTTTGTTGTTGTTGTTTTAACTTCTTTTTATTATTATTTTTCTACTTGAAGCAACAGAAGATAAAACCCTGAGAAAAAGGCAAACCCTCTTTCCTCAAGCGCCAAGCCCCTTCTATTAAATCTGGGCACAGCAGGCTCCTCACCAAAACAACAAGAAAAACTCATAACATGTGGGGAATTTCTTTTTTTCCCCCCCTAATCCTGTTCTTAGAAATGGTTGAACAATTTTTCCTGAAATGAGAAAAAGAGCGCAGCCAGAGACAGGCGCCCAGTATGGAAAATGGATAAACCCAAGGAATCTTGCACAACTTGGAGCCACTGGAAAGTTCACATAACCTTCTGTTTGCAGGAAACTATGCCACTTCAGCTAAGAAATATCCACAGATTCACAGAATCACAGAGAATGGTTTGGGTTGGGAGGGCATTTAAAGACCATTTTGTTCCACCCCCTGCCATGGGCAAGGACCCTTTCACTATCCCAGGTTGCTCCAAGCCCCATCCAACCTGGCCTTGGACACTTCCAGGGATGGGGCAGCCACAGCTTCTCT
>JAWMRA010000048.1:6720763-6757108 GCA_035584735.1 Pseudotriccus pelzelni
GATGGGGCAGCCACAGCTTCTCTGGGCAACCTGTGCCAGGGCCTGCCCACCCTCACAGGGAAGAATTTCTTCCCAATCTCCAATCTAAATCTCTTTCTTACTTTCAAATGATTCAGCAAATCCATAGTTACACTGCCCCTAAATTTCTGCCCAGAATCATCCCATGTGAACCAAACTCAGTTATAGGAACCAGAGGTCTGATGATTCTACTTTGAACTTTCTTAGTTCCTGAAGCAACACACATCTTGGTCTCTTGTGAGTGCCTGGACTCCTCCCTCACCCCAAGAGCTGAAGGCAAACAGAAACCTCCCAGCGTTCTGTCTTTCTTCAGGCAGATACAGAGAACGAGATTAATTAGTACCAAGAGGACCTTTTGCTAAGACACACTGATATTTATGGTGGTTTGCATCAGGTATCTACATTGCAACCTAAAATTAATCAGGGTTTGATCAAGGGTGATGCTTCCTTAACACTAAAACAGATCATAGGAGAAAGAGTGGGGAAAAGCTGTCTTCAGGAACAAATATTATCTACCCTGTGTTTTTGCACTCCACAGATAATGTAATCATTTATCTGATCTAGGTTCTTACAATCTCTGTGCAGACAAAAGGCAATCATGTAAGCAAGACAGTTCTTCAGGGTGTACTGCAGCTTGTTCTAAGTTTCAACGTTTTCAGACTGAGGAATTCAGGAAATCAAATTTTAAGCTCAAGCATTTGGAGCTACAGAATCAGCAGCACCAAGTAAAAAGAATCTGAACTGTTGAAGCAGCGTGACCATGAAATATTCTATTATTTCTTCTCTTGGTACTGTGTTTGAAGTGAGAAACAAAATGCATTAAAAGCTATAGATTTTACAAGACATAAGCTTTTACCAGTCATGAAACAGCCCTCAAAGCTAACATGCCACCCATAAAAAACAACTTAAGGAGTTTAAAAAAAACCAACAAACTACCCCACTCTTCAATTCAATTGCTTATGGGAAATAAAAAGTGCAGAAAGGCTCAATTTTCATTCTGAGATCAAGATAACAGATTAGGCTTGAACAGCATAACAAGCAAGCAAATTCAAGGATGGGTAACGTGGAAGAAGCTCAGTTCTTCTTCTAAATAAAATTAAATTGGATGAAACCCCCGAACACCATGAAGTTATTCACTAGCAAGCAAGAAGAATCTGGACTTTATGATTGAAAATCCAGTTGATCCAACTCCTTCATTTAGCTTAAAGAGGCAGAAACAATTCCTTTTTTATTAACATGACAAGTGAATGGCTTGCCAAATCTTGTGGCTACAGCCCCCTAAAGATTCAAACTTACTCAACCTTGAAGGAAACTGCTGTTGGATTCTTTATACACGGAAGAGCTGAAAAATACAGATGACACTCTGGAAATCGCAGTCAGTGGCGCGGCCAAGAAACTTCGCTACCAGGGCAGATTAATACTTTGGTTTGGCAAAAAACAAACAACATCTTTTTTTCCCACGCATTTGTTTTCTTTAAAAACATGTAAAAGTTTACTAGTCAGAGCAAAACGGGCGATGGAGCCAGTGGGGCTTGTTAAAACGTTCTAATTACCCAAACATTTACGCAGGCGATTTCGAACTAAAAGCAGACATTATCAACTAAATGTGCATTTATGTTTAATTAAGGGAAAAAAAGAGGAAAAATCCTCCTTGTAACGTATATCCATGATCGCCACGGAGCGGATTTTGGCCAAATTAGGTAAACAGCTCAGCCTCTTAAAATTACAGGCAGTATAACCCAGCACTCGGCTGGCACAAAATGGGAAGAGTTATTTGGGGCATTTGGGAAGGGAAAAAAAGAAGGAGAAGGGCCAAAGGACCGGGGGAAAAAAAAAAAAAAAGAAATGCACTGAATTTTTATTTTTTTCAGGTTTCAATAAAATTTTTATCAGGGAAGGTTCCTGGGTCTGGGAAGTAATTCTGGATCACTACACAGCGGCAGAATTGCCTGCAGCCCAATGATCACGGCATTCACTCAGGGCACAGGAGCGTTCCAGCATTTGAATATTCAATTCTATTTTTTGATTTAAGCAAAACAGGATGACAAGTTTTCCTACCCAAATTTAAAGCTCTTCTGGTAGGTGCCCTCATCTAATCCCTGCACCTCAGTGACCATGCCAAGGTGCCTGTGATTTGCTGCCTAATTTCTAGGAAAGAAAGAACCACCAAACGTTTTCTTTGAAGCTCTTAAAAAGTTTCTGATAGAAGGTAATACAAAAACCCCACTGATTCTATTTTTCTTGCACTTTGTGAGTATTACTGCACACACAGTTTAGACATTTTTAGAATTCATAATGATTCTAATCCAACAAACATCCACAGAGGATAAATTCCCCTTTATTGCTAATACAAGATCGAAATGTAATAGACAGAAGGGTTGTATAAAGAGCAAAATAAAAAGTGATTTCAGCATAACCAGCATGGCATGTCAAAGGGGAAGATCCCATACACTTTTTACTACTAAGTTCTCAAATCTACTTTTCAAATTGCAAGAGCTATAGGTTAATATTTTCTTTCAGAGCAGCCCTCTAAGGATCTTCAGATCAGATAATCCTTTTTCCAATGTCATATAAATCCAGGCCCCTTGTAAAAGAATTTCTCTGTTCAGGGATTCATAAATCCACCAAGTTTAGTAATGAATTGGGTGTTTCCTTTCCTAGGAACTCAACTGAAGAAAAAAATCCTCTCTCTGCTAAGCAGTGAAACATTGAAGGCTTTAAATTGAGAGATCAAAGAAAGGCTGGGTTCAGGTGCTCCGGCGATTACACCACATGTCATTGTGGATTAATCTGGGGAGTGGGGGAATGTCCACTTTACATTGCCCAGACACCTCTTCGCAGATATCCTACACTAAATCAAGTCCCACCCCTAGCAAGGAGGAGAGGGACTCAATGCTTTTTCCATCTTTTTGTTTCGTTTTGTTTTATTAGAAATAATTCCAGTTTGCCCTCCCTGCTACCCTTGCACCCACGCACCGCGCACACATTGAAGCCGAAAGAATAAACCTGGTGGAAAGATTTCTCATTAGGCACACCAGGATCAAGCAGCCACGCCAGCTGCAGGTGTGATCTTCAAACAAACGAGGTCCTGGGCGCTTGAAAGATGTCAAGTGATCATCAAATATTGAAAAAGGTTAAAGAAACTGCTTGTAAAGCCCGGGATACTTGGACAACACAAGACAAGAATCATCTCGCTCGTTCGAGGGAAAAGACCCTACAGAATAAAACATTTTTCAGTCCGTAGGAAAGAGCTGCTTCCCAAGAAAACCTGCACTGCACTTTGTTTTCTCTTTCATGGCTGCAGTCAGGATTTCAAGAATTAAAAAAAAAATAATTAAAAATCATGTTTGCAATTATGAAGTTTTAAAGACAACAGAAATCAGCTTTATTCCAGTGATCCACCAGGGAGCCGTTCCTAAAGATCAGCAGTGTTTTCTTAATCATTTCGGGAGAGAAATTGATATGAGTGACACTAATTGATATGCTCAATAAAACACAAAGAGAAATAGTAAGAATTATATATAACTGATAACAACATAGCACCCCAGAGCTGTAATTTCCACGGCGTCACACACACACACACACACACACACGACCTTGGCAAACCAAAGAACACTCAATGGAAGCAACTGGAATCAAGTGAAGGTTGAATTAAAAAGTGGGCTCCAGTACTGCAGGTTCTCCTGCAGGTCCCAGTGCTGGCAGGCAAAGAGAGGAGCCCCTGCAGTTCCTTTTGCTCTAATCCTTCTCACCTGCCTTTAAAGGCTATGGAGAAAAGCAGAAAGGACTTCCTGATGTTTAATTTTTGATGTATTTATGTCGGAATCCCACCCACAATGAATGTCCTGAGATTGAGGTTCTGCACCAGCACAGGTACAAACCCAGCAGATTTTCAGGGTTAGACCCTCAGGGTAGGGAATAAAACCTCCAGGTTCAGGTTTAAAGTGCTCAGAGGAGTCTATTTAGACAAACATTCCCAGCTGCCTTCCCAGCACTGCCCTGGGAAGCAGGAATCGCTGCCTGATCCGACACCACGGCTCTGAGGATTTTCTAACAATGTAAGATGACACAGATGCAGCAAATTCCCAATTTCCTAGTGCCTCCTGGTACAAATTGAAAGAGCTCGCTGCAATTCCCCTCTCCTGACTTCAGCTGATTCAATAACACACCGGAATTTAAACACAGGCACCCGTCCCTCTGCCTCCCTCGCACACAAAGCATATCAAACCCATGGAATTACTCCTGACTTGGCCTTGAGCAGCCAACACGATGTCAATTTTACATGTTTTATAAAGCAACAGCATGTAGAAAGCAACTCAAATGCAGGTCATATCAAGCATGTGACCCACAGAGCAATCAAACACTGCCTGAAACTGTCATTCAAGGTTCAATCAGCTTCTTGCAGGAAAAATGAAACATCTGTGGCCCAGAGAATTAAGTTATGTATTGCATAATTCATCTGGTGTCTGCCACAGCAGCCATTTTAATGCTCCAGTGATAAACATGTTTGATTATTTTTGTTTTGTTTCCTGTCGCCTCCATGGTATTTCTATTTATCCTCCCATACCACAACGCAGACTGCAGATAACAAATATACAAAACAGTGTTAAGAGTCGGCTGATAAGACACGGGAAATCAGCAGCCTTATTAATCACATCAGGGCAGCAGCATTATTAAACCTTACATCCCCTGTAACTGGCCTCATTTGGGGCCTTTCGGGTACACTCCGCACTCAGGTTTGCTGATGAAATCATTGCTTCCCAAGGATCCAAACATTGGGATTGAGCTTTAGAGGATTTTCTATTAGGTAAGCTGCTCTCCTTGTACACAAAAGCAAGTTCCCCACTAGTTCCCAGGTTATCCATCCCCTCAGCTCTTTCTGATCCCCACATAAGCAGGAGGAACCTGCACCTCACACCAGACCCATTTCCACTCATTTATTACAGTAGTGGGTTTGTGGTCCACACTGGCAGAAACCCTAATCTAAAACATCCTTTGCAAGTCATTTTGGGAAGAGATTGTTTTATTTATAGTGGATTACTTTACTCCAAAACTTGTGAACCCCAACACTTTCTCACCTGCCCTGCACTTCACCGACTGCCAGAACTCATCCCTGAAGAGCAGGTGGGAGCTCTGAGGCTCTGGGTCCTTGCCCTGCTCTCTGGGTGTTTATTCCTGTTGCCAGGAGTTGAGCATTTCTGCAGTCTGCTCAGAGCTTCAGATGTCAGTTAATTTGCTACACAATTAAACAGAGCAGCCATCATTTGTGTGAAATTTAATAGACTTGCCTGATACCAATTTACTCCAAACAGAAGCTCTGAACTGGTTGATGGAAGAAAACAAGCAGCAGCCTCTGAAGTGGGGGAGTCAGGTGTGTTCTTACCTGTTTTCATGATTTGGACTTTACAGGATTCCCACAGTGAGCAAATCCTCACTGTGATCAGGAAGTCAGCACTCCTGCAAACCCAGATTTGGTAGGAGCAGTTTTACCTGGCACCCTGTGGCTGCTTCCTGTGATGCTGCACATGGAGGTGAGTCAGTGGATAAAATACACATCCTCCCTAAGCCCCAATCCAAACAAAACCCTGCTTCCTATCGATTGTTCCTAAGAAGTTGTTTAGACAGTCCCCACTGTGACAGTATCAGCTGTCCCATCTGTGCCTTGGGCTGCCCCCCCATTGCCGCTTCCTCCTGCAGCATCTCCGCGTCCCTCCCTGGTCCCTGAAAATGTCACCTCTTCACCTCCCACCCACTGCAGAAAACACACGTCATGGATGCTTTGCAGTGCTAACTCTGCTGTCCTACAACATAAGCACTTCTGGAATTGTTCCTCCAAATAAATAAAATATTAAATAAATATAAAAATAAACAACCACAATAATAATAGGTAGATAGACAGCGAGACAGATAGGTAGATAGATAGATTTATATTTTGGAGATAGAGCACCTGCAACAATTTACTTATTTTTACTGATGGAGTTAAAATAGATAATTTAGCCAAAATTAGAAGCCCTAATTGCAGGCATCTTAAGTGTCATTCTATTTTATCGGATTGGCAATACTTTAAACTGAAGAATCAGCAGGAAGAATTGTCTGTGCTTTGATTAAAGATCCTCTAAAAATACACACAAATATTTTAACTTATTTAATAATGTTACTGGAGTTACAATGTTTAAAAATAAGCACAAATACCTTGGCAAGGATATGGGAGATTTTTGTCGGTTTTTTGGTGGGTTATATTTTATTTTTTTTTTTAGAATCACCATGTCATATCTGAAACATCACTTTAGGTTCTGAATAGTTACAACCCAAAAATGAACAATTTTCCCTCACACTACACCAATGCCAGAATTTCTGTATATTTGTTTTCTTTAGAGCAAAAATAACCTCAAGAATTGGAGACTGTTCACAATTTTTACTACAGCAACATTCATATTCCAGGCTGATCTTTAGGAGCTTCTTTCCAGAGAAGCATCTCTTCTTCTCCTTAACCACTGAGAGAGCTGAGGAGCCCAGTAACTTGGAAAATCTAGGCATCTACTAATTTCTCCCCTTACTTGTTCTGTATCTTTGTCCATCGCTGTAAGAACTTACAAAATGCTTTTCTCTAACTTCTCTCGGTCCACATTCAGTGCAACAGTTTGAAAACAAAGAGTGCAGTAAGAAATTCTACGTACAGGTGTCACTGCACAGGCAGAGAGCAAGGGGAAATTACTGCTGCCCACCACAGCAGTGACACAGCACCAGCTCCTCCCTGGGGGAGAACCGTTATCCCCCAGTGACCTGAGTGGTTTTTGGGGGAAAACATCACAGACTAAAGGAGAGAAACCCAAACCTGTTCCAATTGTAGCTCAAATGCTTCAGTTCTCTAAATTATTTGTTCCCTCTACCCAGTCTGACTTGGTAGCTGGCACTATGGAGTGCAACAAAACATCCCACATGGCCTTTTGAATGATTTATTGGCATCAAACAAGATGAATGTGTCCACCAGGCCAATAACCTCCAATTTCCTATTTCTTACCGTGCTGCTCCAAGCACATTCACCAACAGACACCCAGATATGACAATATCCTACCTCCCTACACTGTCAAAGGCTCCTGGAGCATCAGGGATGGACAACAAAGTAGGCATTGTTTTATCTGTCCTTTATCTGCGGAAGGGACATGCAAGTTGTGCAAAGGAAAAGCCAAATGTTGACTCTGCAGGAACACAGCATTCAAGTGGGAGATGTACCTGGGGAAATGTTTTCGATGCTTTTGGTTTAGAAATGAATGCAGGTGATGTGACTGTTCTCTGCTATCATCTAAAGTAAGTATTTCCCTCTGGCTATCAAAGAAAATCGCGTTACATGGTCTCTGATACAGGTAATTGATGTCCTTCCATCCAATAAATGGAATTAAAATAGCAGATAGCATGATAGAGCTGTCCTTACTCTACATTTTGAGTAGGTTTTACCTTTCCCATGAGCTATGCTGAAGATCAACAACAGGATGACTGCTGTCTATACAGTAACGTATCCAATTACCAAAATCGTTTTGCTCTGTTCCCAATTTGTCCCAGCTTTGCTCTGAATGGAAACACCACTTCTGTCAAATGGCAATCGCGCCAGAGCTCTGCTGTTTCAGTTTATAGCTCTCAACAGCACCAATCCTGCTGACCTGAGTGACAGAGCAGCAAAAAAAACCAGGAGGAAAGGAACAAAGCAGGGAATGGGAGACCATGGAATAGAGAAAACAACCCAGGGGAAGGAGGACTGGTGTCTGAACCTGCACAAGCACCGGTTCGTTATCACTGAATGTGAACAGATGCCTGAGACACAGAGCAACCTCCTGGTCTTCAGATGAAGGAATTGCATTCTTCTCTCTCCCTTCCCTTCTCTAGGTTGGTTCTCACTCCAGTGGGGCACCCAAAAATCAGGCTGAGCCCCAGCTGCCCTCAGGAGTTGGCCAAGGAGCTGGTTAATGTTGGCATCAACCACATGCTGTGCTGGAGCTTCTTCACTGGAGCCTCCTGTACCAGCCAGCAGGTTTTACCTTTAAATCTTTGCTGAATATATAAAGCTGCTCAACTCTTTCCCCACTTAAGCCTCCAGTTGTACTGGATTATGAGGGATGCTCACTAATATGACTGACAGATTGCCTGTCTACACAGAACTGAAACTAGATATGTATTAGACAGCAAAATTACTTTAAATAATCCTTCGTGGCAAAACCCAGCCTCACCAGGTACTACTGCAAGTGCTTGGAGGACAACAGTGCACAAGTTTTCTAATTTAACCTTTTACAACACTATTTGCAGAAACGCTTCTCAGGCTCTTTATTTCCCTTGAAACAGTTGTTTTGCCTTTAAAATACTGCTGAATTAAAACAGCTTCAGGCTTGACTAACGTTGACGTCTGTGGTAAGGAACTATTTGATTATTCTGTTTCAACAGTTAATAGAACTGGTTTAATGTTTCTACAGAAGGAGAATTTGAACTGGAAATATTAGTTTTCTGTTGCTAATGACAATTCCTCAACACTTCTGCTGTATCAGAAGCCTCTTCAGTGGATGAAAACCATTCTTCCTACACTAACAAACAGCTGTAACAGAGACAGGGGGTAAGACAATGCTGACTGACCCTTTGGATCTGCCTGGTTTTTGACGCAGGGCTAATTCTGTAACCAAGTGGTCTCAGAGCCACAAAACCAGCATTTGCTTAAGGAGAATTTCAGACTGTTTAGACCTTCAGTGCCAAACACCCCTCCCTGCTGTCCCCTGACCTGGGGAGGTGTAAAGGTGAGCCCAGAGCCCTCTCAGGTGTCCCCCCTCCACCTCCCTCTGCTCCCCCACTGCAGCCCCCACACTGCCCAGGTCTGACAGCCCCTGCCCAGGTCTCCAACCTCTGAACCCGTGGGTTCAGCTGGGTACTTTGCTGGAGCACGAACTTGTACACAGGCACAGGAGCAGGGGAACTGCCCCTTCTTTTCCCCAAAGTTTGTGCCATCAGTTCCTGCACCGTATGTGCAAAAGTTCGAAACTTTCCAAATAAAGCTTATTTAGTCTCCTGCTGTTTTCCCTGGGCTCAGCTCCTTTTATGGCCTCAAGCAGTAAATCAGTAATCCAGGGAACCTCACTTTGCCTCTGAAGTGTTTTACAAACAGCAGGGATGGGGCCAGACTCCCTGGCTGCACATGGCTCTGCCTCCTTCCCCCATCGCCTTCCCTGCACTCCCATCTTCCCAAGCCATAGGCTCAAGTGTGCAACTGAGGTTTATCTGATGTAACAGAAATAAAAGGTGTGGGAGGGGAAGTCTGTATAGGCGGGATGCACAAATACATTGTAAACCTCATGAATTTAACCCACGGAGGTTTTTTTTCCTTAAATTTGTTCCAAGAAACGGTCAATAATTAATTCTTCCACAGGCCCTGGCCATGTAGGTTATTTTAGGGTATTTGGTACAGGTAACCTTACTACAGTCCCACTGCTATGCAGGTAGAAGGTACAAGGAAATAGGAATTAACTCGGAAAAATGTGTGCGTAAATGATAAATAATAAATAATAACAGTTGAGTTAATACAGACAGCATGTTGAATGAAAAACGGGAACAAAAATTGTTAAGATAAAAAGGCTTATCCACCACACACTGCACAGGGAGGTTGTTAAACACTGCCTGGGTGAGAAGGGGCACGTGCCTGGCAGGTCTCACCATACCCAACTCCCTGCCCCGGCTCTGCCTCGGCATCACTGACGACACGACGGTGACAAAAATCAATCCAACAGGCAGCAAGACAAATAAGTCATTTGTATCAAAGCTAAAATACGGTTTTGATCAATAATAGAAAATTAACTTGTGCTCCTTTGCCAAGAAAATAGATTATTTAATCAGAGGACAGACAGATAGAGATGTTACATAATCAAAAATAGCTCGCACTGCTATATTTAGTGGCCACTGTCTTTTAGGGAAGAGGGCAAAAGTACACCCATTATCAGCTACAAGCCCTCTGCTGAAATGGTTTTCTGATGAGTTAAGCTGGTCTGACATACTTAACACCAAGATATTGTGTATTTAAAACCAGAACAACAACCACAACAGAATGAAGGGAATGAACAGGGGAAAGACAAGGCAGTCACTGCTGTCCTGTGGACAGACATCCACAGGGTTAAAATGACCAAGTCCCAGCTAAAACTTATACACCAGGGGATCTGCAAGAGTCATTTCTGACCTTTCTAACTTCCAGACTACCTGGAGTTTTCCATCAAAGGATGAAACATTAGTACAGCACATTTACAGTTTATGACTGGTTGCCTTTTACATTTATTGCTGTGATGTCTTAGCAATAACCAGTGGAATTGCAGGAATTTGCAGAATATACAGAAAATCACTGATTTAGACCATCAGCACAGAGCTCACTCAATACCACCACAGCCTGCCTGGCCACATGGCAAAGCTGGGAGCCTTCCTGCATCCCCGAGATCCACAGGATCTTAATTAGAAGCTCAAAGAAATGTCTGTCCACGGGTAGTCCCCCAGACGTGAGCACCATCACCATCAACATGATCGTCTTTCCTTCCCCCCAGCTTCCCCACCAACAACAAACACTGGGAAAAAAGAGTGCCATTAATGCTGAATTCAAGCACCTCTGGTTTTTATGGTTTCAGATATGGAAAAATTCAAATAAGGCATAAGAACTAACAGTTAAACTAAGGGCTTCCACGTCTTTACATAAAAGTGAAAGAAAACCCTCTGTTCCTAATTGGAACATGGATAAAAAGAACATCTAGTAGAAGAGCCAGTAATAAAAGTTGGTAACTACCATTTCTTTTATTGTTCCAGGTATCAAAACCAACAAGGAATTATATCAACTGGTATTTGCATCAGGTTTATAGAGCAGTTTCACGTGGGTTTGCAGCTCTCCCAAGCACTGAATGCAAAGTAGTCTTGAAAGATGCTGATTGGGATCTTACCTTTCAGCGTATTTTTCCCTGGGATATCCATCTCAGACATCCAAGGGGAACAAAAACTTCAGGCAGACAAAAAAATTCTTGGTGGGCACAGTATTTTAGAGAGATAAGAAAACAAACAGAGTGAACAGGACTCAAAGATGCTGCTCCAATGTTAAGATACCTTAAAGGTCCCTCAAATGTTGAGGAAAGCTGGAGAGGAAAGAAAGCATTATGCCCATTAAAAATAATAATAATAAAAGATAATTACAGCTGGCTCCAAATGTTAACAATTTAATAGTTACAGGATCTAAGTACTGTAAATGACTAATGCAGGCAGCAAATGTATTTGCAGCAGCGTGCAAAACAAAGCCCTTAGAAGTAGAGAGCTCTGGGAAAAAAAAGGATAAGCTGTTTTATAACATCAGCTCTGAAGCACATGGCATTAAAGAAAGGCTCTGTATTATCTTCCTTTTGTGACTGGTGACAAGAACATCTTGATTTACCAAGCTGATGAAAAACCAATAATGCACAATTTGGGAGCACCAGATACCTTCATGATTACAACAACAACGTTGTATCTTTACTGCTCTTGTAAGAATGAGACCTGATGGGTGATTTTTTTTTCTATCTGTACAAGAAGTCACAACATCCTTCAAGACATTCACCCATATGCAAAGCCAAGGAATGACTGCTGATGGATTGAAGTGACTGCAGACTGGAATAACTACCAAAACTGCTGATTATTTACTGTGGGCCACTTTGTGTGCATATTTTTTTTCCAGTAATTTTATAAAGTACAACTTCAATCCCTACCCCCTTGCTGTGACTGCAGTTGTGCTTTTAGTAAACCAACAGCATTTCTCCCAAATAATTAATAAAAGAGGAGCACAGAAATCCACCCATTCACCCATGACTTGTAAACAAACACTCATTTGCTGTTTATTTTATTCAACTAAAAAAAGTTTCTGCAGACAGAACTAAGCAGCCACCAGTTACAGGTTTAAGATGGTTGTTAAAAAAGGGCTTTTCTGCCTCAATCTGCACACGATGTGGCCAAGACCAGAATGCTGGAGGGTGGGAGGAGGGTGGGCCCCACCGAACACACGGGACCATTTCCTTCTCCAAACACGCCCACATGGAGCCCCCACCACTTATCTCCCTGCACAAACAGCAGCGCAGGTCACTCCTTCCTGCCTCGGAGCACTTCCCGCTGCCAGGGGCTACGAGCACTGTCCTCCAGGCTCCGGGCACCCATTTATCCAGCAGGGAAAGACAGGAGAAGCCACCGGCAGCAGTCGCCTTCTGGCCCTCGTTTCCTTCGCGGATGATCTGCTGCTGAGCTGAAACCAGCAGCTCTGCTGCCTGAAACCTACAGGATATTTTCTTCTACCAAAGCCAGAAACTGTGTTGAGTAATGGGTTTCATTCAATTTGCTCACAATGTTCTCCGTTGATGAATATACCTGATTTCATGGAAATGTGATTAAATAAATCAGACAATGCTAGGCTGTACCAAATCTCAAGAGGTTCCAGTTCAAGATGTGAAATACTTGCCCCAATAAGCATAACTTGAGCTAAACTTGTGCATTCTGGGTTTTTATGACCTTCTTAACCTTCAAAAACCTCTGGTGGCCTCCTCATTTTTGTTATCACGGGTGTAACATCAGAATTACAGGTTTTGCATAAACTGCCACACTGGTACAAACGTATGTGAGGAGGGAAGGGGAAGGGTTGTCACCTCCAGCATGAAAGTGGGTTTCTACATTTCAGATACTAGGGAATGAAATGTAGAATATGTATGTAGGATATGACTGCTTTTCCTCACTGTCACTCTCTAACTTCAGATAGGCCACCAAAACCCTCACTCTTCCTACAAGAGATTAGCACAGAATCCTCGGCTGGGTTGGGTGGGAAGGGACTTTATGGCTCACCTCATTCCAACCCCCTGCCATGGGCAGGGATACCTTCCCCTGGACCAGGTTGCTCCAAGCCCCATCTAAACTGTCTCTAAACACTTCAGTCACTTTGTCGTCATGTCAGGTGAACCTTCTGACACCAGGCAGGAATTTTACCCCTTTATCAATAAGCTTCCAGTCCTTTACTCCCACAGCCCTTGGGCAGAGGGGTGAAGGATCTCCCAACTTACACATTCTGTGAGAAAATACAGTTTTAGCCCATGGATGGAGCTCTTCCCATCCAAAGAACAACTCCTGCCACCAAGGCAAGGCTGAGTCTGCACGTAACTAACAGATTAGGGCTCACCCATACCCCAAAAGGGTTTGTTTGCTTTACTGCAAACAAATTTTGCAGTTGAACCGGCAGACAATGCACCAGCTGAATGCTGGAACAGAGAGGCTGTTGGTATCTCCAGCAAGTTGGGGACAACACTGAACAACTCAGCTCGTAAGGAGAACATTATTTTCTCTGGTATCATACACAGAAGCTGCTGTTTAATTAAAACTAAGCAGCTTAAGCCATTAAACTGGCAAATGGCTGTACCAAATGACTTGTCGTTGTTAGCATTCCAACAGCAGGAGTTGTTTGTTGTCACTCAGATGGCAACTTGCAATGCTAATGCACATTTCCCAACTGGCTCCACACATCTAAAACAACCCAGGACGGAGAAGTTATTAAAAGTGCTACTGTATATTACCAAGGAATACTTTCTTACAGTGATCTTCAAAGACACCCATATCGTGTACTCTGCTGCAATTTAATTATTTCAACTTCTGCCCTAGAAACATAAGCCATTCCAGGCATTTCCTTGCATTTTAAAAAGTAGAACATGTATCAATTCTGGCTTTGAGCCCCAAGTTTAAGGTAGCCCAGATACAGCCTCTTGTCTCAGATCCTGCAGGTCTCAACGTCAAAACCTGTAATTAAAAAGCATAACCTACTACAGCAGCTATTTTATCCATATTGCATGCAATTTAAAAAAAAACACAATAAAATCTATGTTTTATCTTGGGTCAGTGACACGAAAAGCTCATTCTGGCCATGCAGGCAAACTTCAAAGCCACAGAAGGTGAGCAGCACTGAAAGTGCCTGAGTGGAGGCACTCCAGAAGATCCCTGTTGGCTGATCTCTAGGATCTGGGTCAAGACAGGGAGCACCAGGCAGGGCTGTCTCTGGAATGTGGAACAGGACACTCTGCCTCTTGCTCCTCCTCCTCCCCTTCCCCCAGGTGGGAAGGACATGGAGAACTGAAATGGTTAAACACACGGAATTTGTTGCTCTTTTTTACTTCCCGTGAGTCAGGCTCCTCAACTCTACCACTCTGCATATAAAAATCTGCTACAGTTCGTTAAATAAATATTTCCACTTTGGCTCAGGAAAAGCAGAAGGCTCCCACATTAAAGCACCACACAGGTAAAACAAGGAAAAGAGGGAAAATGATTAAAACTGCCCATCCCAGTGCCCTGCAATGGGGCAGCCAGTGTAACACAGAGTTGTTATTATTATGGCAGATGCCTGATGCATCTTTTTTCCTTTGGTGTGGTCTCCAGGAAAGAAGAATATTTCCATTCATCACAGGATGACCTAATGGATGTTCAAATGAACGGTCAGCAAATGCATTTTGTGTGCTTCTATTTGTGTACATTTATTTTTACAGCTACAATGCAAGCATCGGAACAGCACTTCCACTTTCCTATCCAAGGACTGAAAGACTATCCACATTAATGAAGCCTTGCCTCACCCCATGTGCCCTTTTTACATATGGCAAAACTGAGTCATCAGCCTTGGTTTAGGTAGTGTGCTTGACACAACAAAAATAAGACACGGAGCTAATTACCAGCACGGGAATGAAAACAGGATTGTCCTTTTCATAAGCCAGGCTCCAACTAAATTTTCTATCAAAATACAGTGGCTTTATATAGAAATAAAGTTAATAGATACCTAGAACTACTGAATGAAGTGACAGGATCTCTCTGCATTTAGCACCAAGCCTTGAAAACCTTAATCTCGTGAGTCAGTAATAACAGTGGAGGAAGCAAAACCAATCTTGGGTCTGTAATCAATAAGACAAGCTGCTTAAAAGACCTCATCTGAAACAAATGTGTAAATGTCTCCCTAAAGCTGAGATGCTGATTTAAGATTAAAAAGTGTAAATGTACTTCCGTGGTATCAGTGAGGAACAACTTGCATTTCTCATTCACAAGGGCTTAAGGCAAACGGTTCAACACCACCCGAGCACAAACTCCTGGTTATGCCTTTCTCCTGAGTGCCATTAACACCTGACATGTGCTGTGTCCTGCCTAATTCTCTCTGGTTTACACCAGTCCTACCACAATTTAAATATGTCAGCCTCCTCCTCCGTTATCAGAGTTTAACCTACAAATGCTGCGTTTTTCTCCTGACAAAATCTTGCTGAGGCCCCCGACAAGCCCAGCCCTGGCTGTGAAATGCTCTGCTACCATAAAGAACCAGCTAGGAAAAACCTATGGACTACACAGACAGGCTGTGAAGGATACTGAGAGCAATATTCCTCCAGATAACACATTAGGAGGGCTGTTGTTTAATAAGTAAAGGGCTGCTTTAGAAAAGCCGATGATCAGCACAGCAGCACTAACCGCAGTAAAGCAGAATCATTATTACCAAGACTGCAGAAGAGTAGAAAGTTCACACAGTAAAACGAGTCAGGTGAACAGGCAGATGAAATTCAACACTGGCAAACATGTGCTAATGCCCAGAAGAGTAATAATTTGGGCTACTTATCTCCACTCTACGCTTCTCTCTAGGTAAATAAGATGATGGGCTAATAAGAACATCCACATCCAGTTAAGATCACATTCCAAACAGAGCAAAATCCCCTCAGATACACTATCATGATTCACTATATAAACAGCTAAATGATATGATCTGGAAGAACAGGAACCTATGGCAAGTTCATCTCCATGACGCATTACAGAACTGATTTAATTTTTTTCCCTCTCTGGACATCCAGCCTGGGTCATTATCCAAGCCCAGACAGTGGGCAAGACAGTGTCCTTTTATCCAGCACACAACAACTGCAGAGTTGTTGAGCCCAGGAAAAGTAAACAGCCTTAAAAATCCCCATTACCAGCCAAAGAGGGAAAATACATCCCAGATAATTTTGCGAGTCAAAATCCCAGTTATTTGGACACTCTTCCAGTGAGGGAGTCTCTGCAGTCTTTCCTCCTGTGTCCGTGTTAATCTGCAGGGAAATTAACTGCGGCACACTCGGTAACTGGGGGGTTAATTCCGACTGCTGTCGGAATGCCCCAAGTCTGTGCTCTGTTCATCAGAGCATTAAATCTGAAAGCTCAAGAGAGTAGTGCAGCCGTGCTGCAAGGGCTATGTTATAAAGTTCTGCATTAAAAATTCATATCGTAGGCTTGCCACAGTACTCTGCTCTGGCTGAAAGGAGAGCTGGCGGGGAAATATTAGACACCCCACTGTCTTTCTGGCAATTGGAGACATTCCTCAACAAACAGCACCTCAGGAAGGGAATGAAAGGGCAAACAAACCGTGAAACAAATCAATGAGTTCAATTATCTCTCTCTCTCCCAGAAAGGAAACTTTTCATTTTTAAGGCTGTTTCATGAAATCTTTTAATGACGGCCCTGAACACGGTGCTGGGCACTCCGGCTGCAGAACCGGCTGCCTGGCAGCGTTTTTTATTTGTTTTACGTGAGACGCGGATTCCCAAACACAGAGGGTGAAACAGAGAGCAGGGTACAGGGATCTCTCTGCAGAACGAGAGCTCTACTTACCCTTTACATTACCGGGAACACGTGGGATAACAGGCTGCAGAAATTGTTCCCACTTTCCCTGAAGCGTCTCCAGTAAAGAGTGAATTTAGATTTATTAAGATGGTTAGTTACTCCATGGTTAAGTTATGTGCTTCTCACTGCTGGTTAAGGCTGTGTGCATTTCACAGCGATTTATGGCGGCCCAACTGGTGGATGACACGGCTCACCATGATGGAAACGGGTGGTATATTTTTATGAAAGCCACATGTGCCCCTCAGGTTATCTGTCTGATATAACCACTGTGTTCAGGCAGGTTAATAATCCCCATCCCATAAATGAGGAAACACATAGGAAATGAAACATCAGTAGATACAATTTCTTGAGGAAACCCTGCAAAGGAAGTTACCTGTCCACAATCCTCCCCATCCAACTGTAACAGAAAGATTCCCTTTGCCCAGTGCTGAACACTGAATCAAAGAGAAGAAAAGGAAGAAAACAGAAACCACTGGACAAAAGTTACCATGGCACTTAATTTTTAGTTTTTAAATATAGAAATATATACATGAATATACATGGTTGTTAGTATAGCTGAAAACCCAACTGACTTTAACCCAGAAATCCAGGTTAGGAGTGGTTCAGCCACACGAGTTCCCCCAGGAGGAGGGGCAGGAGGGCAGGTTATCATCCAGCCAGTGCAGTCCACAGGGAACTCAGGAGATTTATGTCTGGTAGCCACCACAAAACAAATCAAGACCAGGCTAGCCCAAAACCCCTCACTAATAAAAAACTGTATTGGGGAGAAGGAAAAAAAAATTACATTCTTCGGTTGCAAGTTCATTAGTTTGAGGGGAAGAAGGAAGACAGGGTGTGTAGTTGGGCATCACAAATAACCAAAGATCATCTATTAAAAGCCACTGAAAAACTGCTACAAAATATCAGTGACCCTAAAAGGCAGCGCTTCAGTCAAATTTAATTTCGGCTCAAAATTTCTTACAGACAGGTATTTGGAAAGTGCAAGCAACTCCAGAGCAGCTGGGCTTTATTCTGAGCATCACACAGCTCTATTCAAGCAAAATAGGGGAAGCAGAAGTCCTTTCTTCTACCCACTGCCTTCATTTCTCAGTTCTGATCTGTAATACTGGCTGCCTTCCAGCGTTCCAGCCCCTGACCAACCTCCCTGGGACTCAGTTTCTCCACATGTTAAAACACCGGGAGGCAAGGCCAGCACAGGCACAAAATCACAGCCTCTGCCATGGTTTGCCCCCGCAGGAACACACCAGATAAGTGTTAAGGGTTAATAATCTCAGGCTTACAGGATTTGTGTATTATGCATTTGTTTATTTAATGCTTTACATGAATGCTAATGAGGTTATTAACAGGCCTGCATGTTGTCTATTGTTTTTCTTGGGTTTAGTGTCTGCATCACCCTCCCTTATCCCTTCTGCTCCACGACCTGGCCAATACCCAGCTCTCCCAAATCCCTGAATCAGTGCTCAATCCTGGTTCCTATGCCTGGGATTCTCAGTTTCTTGATCAAAGATAATTTTTTTCTTTTAATTTCTTCATTGAAATGTTATTTTCAAAAAAACTTCATCAAGATAAAGCGGTTCAATTTCATCACACCAGATATTTTCTGTGACACAAAACTGCAATCCCACACGGCTTTATTGTCTTTTAATTAGATCAGAGGGTATGTAAATGAGACAATATTTCTTAGGTCCCATTAAGCGATGTCTCCAAGAGGATCAGAAGGGGCTGAACCAGACAGGACACGCTCCCCTGGCATCCACACACTGACCTGCCCTGTGCTGCAGCTGCTTCTTAGAAAAATCTCTGATTTACTGGCAATGGTCACATCATATTTTATGGTCAGATCACTGCCAAAACTGCTCAAAATCTACAAGACAAAATCCCCTTTTTCCTACAACCAGAGCACAGAAAATGCAGAGGTGGAAGTGCTGGGGTGACTCCTGCATGTGCCAACACTGATATTTCCTTCCCAGCTCTGCTTCTGCCATAGGTATCAAAAAGGACTCAAAGGGAAGTCCAAGGTTTATATGGGAATGGGCAGGAGAAATAATTGAAGTTTTAAAGCCCTTGTGAAGGCAACAGGGATGACCTGCACAGTGATAAAGGCACAGCACTTCATTCTGCAGCCTTCACTCTGAATAATGGGAACATCCCAAAGCTCACAACATCACCAGAACACAAACCAGAAATACTTATTTTTAAAGCAACTGAGGAGACGATAAAGCCCCTATTTCTGCAGTCAGGTGACATATAGCTGAGGCATCATAGCAACTTTTTAAGGCAGGGATGGGATTAGACACATTTAGGTGTAGGTTCAAACCTGGCTGATAAGGAAACAGCACAGGGATGCTTCCATTGATGGCCCACACCTTCCTGCTCTTGGAAAAGGCAAACAAAAACCCCAAATGAAAGCCCTGGGTGAATGTGAAGACTGTATGAAACAATGTGGTGGTGCTTGTGGGAGCAGGTCACCAGCTCTCCAAACAAATCTCTAGATTTCCAAAGGGAAAAAAGACCAAAGCAGAAGAAAGAGGTGGTTTTTCAGGATACGGAGTTTTAGTGCCTGGGATCTTACACAGTTCCCTAAACCCCATTCTCATTCAGCACAGCAATTCCTTTCCATTAAATGAAGGAGCACAACACACTCTACATGACTCTTTTTTTTTTTGCCTGTGTGGGAGTGGGAAAAGCAGCTGGAATCCATCTGTGGATCCATCAAGGAGAACTGCAAACACACACCAGTGCAGGAAGCCACCCATTAAACACGTGGCCAGGTAGACACACAAGCACTGCAGTGCCTGTCAGTTTAACTTAGCACCTCCTGGAGAGCTCAGCTCTGGGATTGGGAATGGGTAACCCCACAGGGCAGGCCCTGATCGGAAACAGATGAACCATTTGTTTCTGATGATTCCAGGCTTTATCCCGCCCGCCTTCCCCTCGGTCCCAGCCCGGCAGTAGCTGTGCTGCACAGCAGAACCACGTGCACTCCTGCTTTCACAGGCAAGACCTCGCCAGGAAGCGGTTCTGGACCAAAATAACTCTGTTGACTTTGCATTGAAAAGGAAAAAAAAAAGAGCCTGTCATAATTTGTAGACATACATGAAAGAGCTGCGTGAAATCCCAGCTCAGCTGACCAGGGGACGGAAACCAAAGACCTCGTCCGTGCTGGGGGGCAGATGTGACTCTGGGAGAGGCTGTTCCCTCCCTCTAACATGCTCCTCTTTTTCCTCACATGACCCTTCCCAGGCACTTCTGCAAGTTCAGCTATTACAGGTGAAAGGACCTGCTCTGGCAAGAGGGCTCAAGAAATTGGATCGGCCTTTTGTTGGACTCAGAGGGAAAGCCAATCCCTGCTGGCAAAGGGGACGGGATTGCAGGAACACACTCGTGGTTCTTCCACTCCTGGACTGAGGCAGCTGCACCAGCTTTGCCTCCACAAGAGCAAGTGAAAACAGACAGGACAGACCAAGGCACCGAGGAGGCTACAGCCTCTCCATGAAGCTTCATTCCCAGCGAGGATCTGTGGTGGTATCCATGGCTGGGATGACCCACAGCTTGGCTGGCAGAGCCTGAGACCCTCTGATGCAGTACTTTGCATTTATTTAAAGATTTCCATCTAAGGATCTCATGCCAACCCAAGGTTAGACATAACAGGGTGATGACTAGAATACGCTGGAATACCCTAAGGCCATTTTTTTTTTCTACTTTAGGTTGTTAAATAACACCAGCTTTTAGGCTATACTAGAAAAAGGAACTGAACAGTCTCACCGGAGGTTAAAAAACAAACAAAATAAAAGCCCTGAGAGGACCTGGGGCACTTCAGTGCTGTCAGAAAGTTACATTAACTAATTGCAAGCGATACAAGTCTAACAAAAGAGGCAACAGAGCCCATCTACAGCACAAACTCCTGCTGACTCCAAAGGCTCCATTTACATGGAGTTCTCAGAGATTCACCCTCGGAAATTAAAAATGGAAATAAATAGTCTTTTTGTCAGTTTGTGGGTTATCATTCTCGTGGCTGCACATTTCAAGACTCCAGCCAAGACCAGACCTCTTGGTTTTGAGCATCATACACACCCCTCATGCCTCGGTTTCCCTACCCAAAAGTAAAGGTGCTGCCAGTGCTGCAAGCAACCACTCAGGATTCTACAAAGCCAAGTGTTTTACAGGAACACTGAATTCCCTCCCCACACGGCTCTGCAACTTTCCTGGTGTGATTCCAGGCTAAACCAGAAATGTGACAAAAAAATGCTGGTTTGCACCCGGGCTTTTCAAGCCCTACTTCACACCTGAGCTTTAGACCAAAACAAAAAGCTGACTCCAAAGTATTTGCATTCCTTTTTGTTTCTAGCTTTTCAGGCAAAATATTAATGCTACATAGTGACTTTCAGCCTGTTGAGTTTTGCATAAGGCACAGTTAAAACACTGAACAAACACCTCAAACTGTAAAATGCAGACGGAGCTTTCTGTAAGATTCAAAACATTCAGTTTTTCTTCACTTATTTTTCCTTAAAAAAGTAATTCTCTCTAACATCTTCCCTGGTTTCTCATCCCCCCCTTGCCACCACCCCTGGGGCTTCACTAGTAGCAATATGATTAGGAAATTTAAGAAGAGAAAATACCAAGAGACACGGCCTATGAAGTTCTCCATCTCCTGTTTTTAGGGAAATCATTTTAAATACAGCAATAATTCCAGAGCTGAGCATTAGAAGTTAATGACTCATCAAAAGAACAGGAAATAGGAAACTTTAAGACCTTAAAGGCACAGCAAATAGAAGCTATTTCATGTCATGTACAGCACAACCACCCTAACTCCAGTATTTCATGCTCAATGGGGGGAAGCAGCATTTGAGACCATCTATCACAGTAATTATGTGATGCTGGAGGGAGCATGACTTTATTTTTTATTCAATTTGACCCTGAGCACCATCAAAATGGAAAACTACAAACATTTGAGAAGTGATATATTGGCATCAGCCAGCACTTAACCAAGAAAGATTCGGTTAAAAAAAATTAAAGTAAATAATTCAATTCTCACAATATATTGGGGAATGATTCCCCGGAAGTCCAAGTTAACTGAGATTTGCCCCAATGCAGCAGATTTCACATGAATACTTGAAATCCAATTCCACCACATAACTTGGGGCAGAAATAACTCTTCAGGAATTCTCTACAACTTCTGGTCCTCTGTCTGTCTTCAAGCTCAAATCCTACAGTCCTTTCGTGCAGAAAATTACATCTTTAGAACTTTAGTCTACACTGATGCCTGAAGAATAGGTCTGTCTGATAGTGTGGAAGAGGAGCCTTCACCCCAAAGAGTCAAAACCACAGGGACCTCCTTCTGTTCCCAGATGCCCTCCCATGTCATCCCTAGCTGCGCTGCCAGAAGAAAAATAATAACCAGTCTGATCTATGGAAGGACAACAATGCTCCACTTCATATTCTGGAGGCAAAATGTTCTTCCTAGGAGTTATTGAAAGTAGCTGTTTTCAGATGGCTACTTCAGTAAACATGACACAGGAATATCCCACTGCATTCCTGTGCACACTCTACTTTTAAAAGAACAAAAAGTCTGAATCTTTCAGAAAATCCTCAGGTAACAAAGCTGGTGGCATAGCTGCTCTGACTGGCAACCTTAACCAAAACTTTTTCTGGTTTGTGTTGTTTATGAAGGCTTTTTATTGCAGAAGGGGGGGGGGGGAGCACCCAAAACCCTCCCAAGACTACTTAAAGTTGGCTGGTGAAAATGGAGCGTTTCAGTGAAATTCGATATTTTCTTTCATCAAAGGCAGGGAGCCTCAACCCACATGTTAACAGTAATGTAACAAGCCTACTGTATGTGCTACAACCCAAGATCCTTTTCCAATTAGAATTCATTTAGGCTGGGGGAGAGGAGGGGTCAGAGCGAAGAGGTGGCTCTGGAATTGATCTAAAGCTGGAATTCAACCATTCCGGCTGGGAGCATTAACTGCTCAGCTGGGAATCCCAAACACTTGTTTGGACTCCGCAGCAAACCAGAAGTGAAAGAGCAACATTGCTGAGGAGAACAGTTTGTCCCTGGAAAACTAAGGAAATGTATACAGAATGTTTCTTTTTCTGCAGAGAAGAAAGAAAGAAAGGGGGGGGGGGAAAGTCTGTTGCGCTGTGGAAAAACCCAAACCCAACATTCTTTAATTTTCCTGAAACTCAAGTCTGAGTTTGCTTTTCAGCTCCAGCACCGACAGAATCTCCAGATCAAACTCATTAGTGCTGGTTAAATCCAGGTTTGCTGATAGAAACGTGTGGGACAGCAAACAAAGTCAGTATCAGGCCTCGAGAGAGGATGTGCCTCTTTAATTGAAAAAGGCAGAGTAATCATTCATTTATTTAACCCAGAGATGATTATAATCTGAAAACCTTGAAATCCTCTTACACAACAACTGTTTTGGCAAGCCCCTCTGTGTTCCAACAAATATTAAACTGTGCTTGCCATTCGTCTAAGGAATCTTGTATTAATAAACATGAAGAAGAACACTTTTACCTCCCACACTCAATGACAGAAGAAAACAAAGACCAGCTGTATTCATCAATGGATCCTTGTTCTGCACATAAAGGCTAATTACATTTTACTTCAAGCCTACACATGGAAAACTTTGCTGCTGCCATCTTGTCAAATGCAGCTTCTGATATTCCAGCTGACAGACCGCAATGACTGCGACATAATAAACTTCTTTCTGTCATTAACACCTTCAGCGCCCGGCACGGGGGCCGGGGGTGGGGGCACAGACCCACCTGCTCCCCGCAAAAGCCAACGGGGGATTTTTTTAGACGTGGGGATTGACAGAGCCTAATTGGACTGGAGATTTTCATTCCAGCCACTGATCTCATCCCAAGGTGCACAGCTGCACCTCCATCCCTCCCTCTGCACAGGCCATTAGGATGAACAAGCTGGCACAATGATTCCCAACTTCAGGATCATGACCAGTTGGCAGGATAAAAGCCAGACTCCTTAATGCTGATAATGGAGTTCTCCCTGTGTATTCCTTTTGCTTTTTTGGTTTGGTTTTGTTTCTGGTTTGTTGTGGGTTTTTTTGGTGTGAAAATTTTCAAAGTTTCAAGCAGTTGAAAGACAGCTTTGTTCTGAGGCTGCAAATCTTAAAAGCACTGTTAGCTTTAAAAAATTGACAATTATCTGTTTTTTTTTCCTGAAGGCACTCCAATTCATCTGCATCAAATAAGTGTCTGTAAAACTAACAATTCTGGCCTAAGATAAAAATCACATGTTTTTAAAACATAAAATTAAAATTGGCAATACAAGTAGCTTTTCAGACTTAGATCAAAAGAGGTTTTCTTTTTAGAAGAGAATCAAACTGTCTTTCACCCTTTTTATTGGTGTTTTTTCAGTATTTCTCCCAGCTCTTACAATTAAAATAGATGACTCAATTTCACTGTCTACATTCAGTTCCCTTTTCATGTTTTTCTAGATTTCCATATTGCAAAATTCGGGCTACAAACACCACAGACGATTGTTGTTATGCAAGAACTATTCCTGCCATAAATATCCAAAACAATGATAAAATATTTCTGCTGTTATTAGGTCCTACAAGTTTGTTTTCACAGTACATTAGTCTGGGAGATAAAGTACAAGCTTAATGTCTGCTTCAGGATTCAGCTCCATGACCACTATATTCCAGACCCATTCTTCATAATCATTCTGCCACAGAACACAATAAACTTCTTGTTACTAATTTTTATGTAATTCTCTATATATTAGGTAAGAATCATACTCAAAATCAAGAAAATGTTTCTGTGTGAATCTCCTTGAAAGAATGAGATTAGAAGCGCAAACAAATATTTTAGAGAACGGACTTTTCTCAGCTGAAGATAAATCACAGCACTTAGGGAAACAGTATCAAAAATGAAGCAAACACTCTGCAAATAAACACATAAAAAAGGGTGAGGGGTCATTAGGTTCAGTGCCCACAACGACTGATCTCTGCCTGTTCCCCCAGAAGCAACTGCAAGACAAAATAACAGCAAAATCAGTTACGTGCAGGAAAAAAATTATGGCAACCCGCAGGAACTTAAGGCTCCATCAGACCCATCATTAGTCAGTGCCTCTTAGAGAGGGATGAATCAATGAGGGAACAAAACTACTTCTGATCACCTCATGTGGAAACTCATCTTGCATGGAACTCAGAGCAAAGTGGACTCCCCGGGCAAAGCCAGAAGGTGGGACTCTGCAGGATGTGGGCACAGGGAGGTGACACGTCTCCCAACCCTTCCCTTACAGTGTCCCAGCCATCTGAAACGGCTTCTTCATTCCTATCCCACTTCCAGACACAAAAATGACTCCTTGGGCTTAATCCTGCTGATCATGAGAATTCCTTCTCATTATTAACTTTCCTTAAATATGAAGGGTTCAAAGGAAACCAGCAGCAGTCTGTCTCTTTTCTTGTTCCCTGCCCCTGATTGTTAATAAAACCAGAGGATAATTGAAAACAGTAGCCATTAGGAAGACATTAAAAATATATATGTATTTTTGAGACTACCTTCATGTTCTACTTGAAAACAAGAGAAATCTGCCAAAAATGCTACTGTCTGTAGTTTGTGGTGACCCTGACAGAGCAATGACTGCTACTCCAGGAGGAGAAAAAACCAGGGTGCCTAACAGTGACACGGAAATCCTTTGCTAAATGAAATTTTATTTTCACCAAGACTGAAAGATCACAGCAAATTATTTCTGAAACTGGCCTTTTTCCAAAGAAAATGCGAGAGATATATAATGTAAAAGATACACAGATGAAGCACCTGAGAATGAAACCAGGAAAGCAGCAGTGTGTGTGCCAGGAAAAGTCTTACTGGGTGGAAGAAAAGATGAAAACTAATAATCTCTCCATAGGAGGCCAAATTATGACCATGTTTTCCAACAAATTTGGACGCCTGGCCCCCCCCCAGTCTCGTCTGTCTCCAACAGACAGATGCAAAACAAAAAAAAAAGCAGTGATACCCCGAAGGGAGACACAGAAAGAAAACAGGGAAATCTTACTTTGCAGTAGTTTCTTCATCGTATTTTGTTTTCAGATCAAATAGTTCTGTCCTGGTTTTTTCCAAGGCTAAAAGGCATAAACAGGGAGCATTACAGTACTGAAACAGCAGTATTCAGCCATAAACAAAGCTGTACATCTCCTGATGAAAAATTTTTCGCTATATCTTTCTACCTAGGCTTATTAATTAAAAAAAACATAGAATTTTGGTTTTTTAAAATTCCTTACGGTATTTCTGTTACATTGCAAAAAATTCCCAGTTTCTGCTTAACAAAGCTAGACATTATTAATTTCTTATTAAACTAGCTAAACGGATTATTTATTTGAAATACTCATTGCTTTAGTTCAGGGGAAAAAAACTTCTTGTTTTCTCATAGTAAACAAAGCCAAATGTGCCTGGCCAGACCTGGAATCTCTAAGAGTACAGGGATGAAAACTAATGGCAAGTCATAGCAACAGGCAAGACAAGTGGTAGAAACTGGGTTCACGTGGATCACTACACACAGTTATCTCAGGTCAGGCCTGTGTGAAGCCAGAGGAGAACACACGTGGATGAGAAGTCCCATGGCCTGCTGTAATTTCAGGGATACTCTGATGCTGCAGGTCCTTCATGGACTTGTCTCCTGTATTTACCACCACAGTGGGTGTGAGCCCAAAAGAAGCTCTGATTCACAAAGCTCTGTTGGGTCTCCCTGAACTTCCAAGAGCTGGTTCGCACACAGTCCTGCTGCACCCAACGACCCCTCTCCTCTCACCTCCCACCTGATCACCAGGACAGGTCACAAAAGCGAAGCCAAACCTGTTTGCAAAGCTTGAACTTTGTGTTCGGCCTCTTCCAGCTTCGAGGCTGTCGACATCTGTGTCTCCTGCAATTTTCTGCCAAAGGAAGACAAGAGGTGAGAACGGAGCTCGTAATCACCTTAAACAACTTCTCTGGGCTTTGTAAAGTTGGAAGACAGAGTGAAAAAACATCTCCACTGTAACGAGACAACTGCCAACACCACCCAGGCTACGAGGTGCTTCAATGGGACCCATAAATCAGGTCACGTTGTGATCCTGTTCGTACTTTGTGGTCCCACTTATTAAAATGTTAACAGCGTAGCCACCTCATAACGTCAGCTGTGAACATTATACAAGAGTTGACTGCTATATAAATGACAACTTTAGTGGAAGGTTTTCTTGAGCATAATTTGTTTAGGAAATGTCACACGCATTGAGAAAATTGTCACCAAGCACCCTCTGTTGTACAAAGTTAGTACAAGAAGAATGATACATTTCCATTTTAGTGTCATAATGAAGGAATTTGTTGCCATAACTGATGGAGTGAATGGATGCAGCAGCTGTTTCATCAGAGCTGTAATGGGTGCCAAATGCAGCAACATTATTAGCTAATCTTTAAGAAAACACATATTTCAAAACAAACCTCACACTGATATTTTCTATATAACATGAGCAAACCTCTAATATGCTCACATTTCTTACGTCCACGGGCAACATTCTCTTGTTTGTGTCACTTCTACCCATTTTAACATCATCTGGCCACGGAGGCACTGCACTCCTTGCTGAAGGCCAGGCTACAGGAGTTATAAAACTCATCTCTGAAAGGAGCTGCTCCAACATCTCCCAGGAGTCACTGCTTTTTACAACATTGCTTTTAGGATATTCTGCACATTTCAGAATTGTGAAATGGCTTATGAAACTACCAGCATCCTGCCTGTACTCCATAGAGTGCATAAATTTATCCTCCAACACTGCTGACCAGGTTAATAACTATTTATAGCGAGAACCATGCGTCAGTTCCCTTCAAACTGAACTACATATTTTGAGACCTCAAAACCTCTTCTACACACTTTTATTTGCGTTCTACAACCTGCCATTTTATTTTACTTTTAAGTGTATCTAAATTGCAGTTGTTAAAGCCATTTGCTTACAAGCTACTTACCCAAAAAGCAACCACAGGTACTGAAGACTTAAAAAAAAAAAGCTTTGCATTCTCACTGGTAGATTCCTCCCACTCAGACCTCAATTTAAACAACCAACCCTCCAACAAAAAAGCTCATATAAACTGAAGGTTTTTCATGCTGTGTTGAACATATTATAGCTTCAGCGTTATTGCTCCATGGGAGAAGTAAATTCTCAAGGCAGGGAACGCAGCCTGAAAGAACTCCCTCTTTAGCCCCTATGTCTTGTCCTGCCTGATCTGTTTGCCCACTAATGTGAAGATTCAAACTCTCCCTGCCCATTTGCAAAAGATTCGAAATGCATTAAAAATGCTTTCAAAAAATCAGTAATTATTAAAACTCTTCTTGATTTTGGCACGTCGGAATGCGCTTAGGAACGTGCAAGCCTTCCCGGGATAGTTCAGGTGCACATCCCCTCTCTCAGGCATTGCCAAGGGAGAAAGGGTGATGCATCTTTTACCCAGGCTGTGGGGTGCTCCAGCTCCAGCAGCTCAGGGCTGCGCAGCCTGCAGCACGGCTCTGGGACACAGCAGGCTGAATTACCCTGTCGGCTAATGGAGACAGATTGGTGCCACAGAGGACAATACAGCCAGTGAGGAATAAAAGCAGGTTTGCACCCTCCTGAACATGACACCCCCCGCCACACCACGGCCCGGAGACAATCTGTCCTTGTTTTACTTCCACACTCTCACGACTGTTTCGCTGTGCAAAGCTGAGTATCAAATGATTCCGTGTCAAACACATAAATCGCCGGAATCACTCAATATATGAGCTGTCTCCGCACGCCCGAGAGTCGGTCCTGGCTGCGGAGATTAAACACAAAAATACATCTCTCCTCCTCCACGACGCCCACACTCACCTCTCCTTCTCTGCAAAATCATTTTGTAACTTTTGTTCCTTCTCAAGGGCTATGTTCTCCGCTTGGTTCTTCAGGGTCTGCTCATATTCTCGGATTTTCTCTTTAAGTGCTTTTATTGTAACCTCTACAGAGAAACAACGGGGAAGAATGAGTTTACACAGCTCCACGTGGTTCCACAACACAAGGCTTGCTTTACCCTGTAGGCTCACTGTGTTTTAAACTTTAGCTCTTCAACTCTGACACAAAATCAATGGATATGAGTCCCTTTGGAGACCTTTTACTCCCTAAATGTTAAATTGAACTTTAAGTGTTTAGGTTGAGAAGGATCAATGGAGTTTGCTGGAAAGCAGAGCGAAGAAGGTTCCTCTAACACGACTTTTTTAAAAAAGAAGGAGAAAAAAAATCAATTGTAAAATATAATATCACCTTATTGACTAGTCTAAAATTAGCTCAGTGCTGAGTGAAGATTAATAAAGTCCCGGTGTAGGTTTAAGTACGGATGTACACACAGGACACTTAATTCACCTAACTGTGCTCATGCCCAAAGAGGCAGTTTCACCACGGTTCATGCACAGATGCAATCTCACACTAATTGAACACATATCTGGGATACAGCTCCGTCCTGCTCCACAACTGATGAGAAATGCTGCGTTAACAGCAGCTCAGACACAACAGCCACTCTTCAGCTCTGCATATCCCTGTTGCTCTCCCTGCCTCACCATCCACTCTGGGCTTTACACACAGGCACTGGCTGTTTTAACTTTCTGAGCGCACTTGTAGCCCTCCAGGGAATTTGCAGAACTCCTTCTCTGAGGTGAAGGAGCAATCCTGCATTTCCCATGCCTGGATATGGATGAGAGAAGATGCATAAACCTGCAGGTTCAACATCTCGTTACGTGTCCTGATCCGCTCCCACGTGAAAGCCCTTTGATCCCACCCACAGGAAAGGACTGAATCCTTATAGGGCTCCGAAGAGGAAAAGCAGGACGTTCACCAGAGTGTGCTTTGTAACAATAATGGAATTTGGAAAAAGCATTGGACTGCCAGAAGCCTCCCAGCAGCAATACAGTTCAGTGTACTCACACAGGGATGCAGGCAGGGGGTTAAAGACCTCAGCTTATTAACAGATGCCATTAACAGTGATTAAAGGAAAAATAAAATATTTTGGACATAAAAAGTTTTATATTGCGCAGAAACATCATAAGAAGACACGCTCTGATATGATAAATAAAGCCTATGGGGTTGGGGGGGGGGAAAACCTCAGTAGTATCACACAAACCCACACAGAAACCTTTCAAAATCCAGATGTTCAGAGACGAGCAGAGAACTGTAAAGCAGACAGTAGGTAGCTGATGACACGATCTGCTGTCTGGGCATTACCAAAGACAGCCTGGACCACTGTGACCACAAAAAAGGGGGGAGGAGAGTAGTAAAAATGCCAGCAAACCAGCTGCCTCCGAGAGAAGGAGCGGGATTTTGCTGGCTGTGCAGAAATCAGCTGAGGCTCATTACTGAGTAACAGGCCGTGAAAAGGACACGTCACTTCTTTTTCTTTCCTTTTTTTTTTTTTTTTTTTATCCCAGCAAAGGGAAATTCTTCTCTGAGATCCGGGAAGTCATAGAAATTCTGATCTTTTCCTGAATAAGCAAAGGATGCTACTTCACACAGACAACATTCCTGCGGGCAAAGGGTACACTCAGCACCGCAGACACCTTTGCTCCAGGTGTTTTCAGACAGAAATCTGCCAAAATATTCGGTATGTTGAGAAGCAGAAAGCAAAGTAATCTCATGGAAATGCACATAATTGCATCTTGACTAATGTTTGAATGTCTGATTTTAAGAAGAAACAAAACTACAAAAATGAACGCAAGAAGTGCATGAATACGGGGGGAAAAACCATGTCTTTGGTAATAAAATATTTTACATTTGAGCGTCTAACAATAGATGTGCTGGACAAGTACAGTTTAATCCTCTACACTGCTTGAAGCACTAAGTGCCTTCTTCACTGCTCAGGTCAGCTAAAGCTTGTCAGTCACTGCCATTTATACCAGTTTTGGAAGAAGTTCTTGCAGGCACCGTGCAGCTCACACACAGCCCTCCAAACCAAGAGATTACCTGATCAAAGCACCCTCAGCTAACAACAGGCTTTCCCCTGCATAGCTTATTAATCCCTGTTTGAAAGAGAGTAAAACTATTGCACTGGAATGAAAAACAAGGCAAAGGTTACAGTGGGGAAACGGGAAGGAAGTGAGAGCACACCAGGGAAAATTAAAAATGCCAGTCGGTGAGTGGTTGCAGCAAAAAACTCTGGAAGTCAAGAGCTTTTCCACTTTCTGGGATGAACCCCGATGTCCTGCTTGAATGTACAGGATGCAGAGCCTCGGAAAAACTCTGCACAGTGAACTGCAATATTGTACATTTACAGCAAAAAATACTGCCAGGTTTAGAGCATTACAGCTCCCACATGACATCTCCTCCAGTCCAGCCGAAATCCTGGCATGCTGGTACCTGTTCTCCCCAGAGGTCACGCCCTCTATGTTAAAATATAGTTCAAAATATATAACTGCATATATGTTCCTTCTGCTGAAAATGAGATGGAACAAAATCAACTAAGTTGCTAATGCAGCTTTCAAATATTACTTGGGTGCAACAGTCCCATAATATAAAAAAAATAAAATCTCCATTATCCCAAATGCCAAGACAATTTACCTTTCTACCACTCAGAACTAGGCATTAGACATGGAAATGAAAAATCCCATGGATGGGCAATGAGGTGTAAAACTGAGTAATGTTTTGTTTCCTGGTGCAGGAAACTTTATTCTGAATCACAAGAAAACTTGAGCAGCCCTAAAGCCAACAGGCTTTAAATCTCACTGAGATTTTCATGTATTTTCATGTACTTTGGTCTCATTAAAACTTAAATAATTAAACAGTAATAGCTTGTATTTACATTGCTCTATGGAGAGTCTCTAGAGTAAATATGAAGTATGCTGAATGTACTCCAGTAATACATTTAGATAAGGGAAAAGAGAGTACAGAAAAACTTTCATTTTGTACAGATTTGTATGAGTATAAAATACTGATTTTTTTTTTGCTTACGTCTGTGCAAGATGCAAGTTCCACAAGCACCTACACCCACGTTCAGCTTGATGTCAGTACCAGCACTGCCTCTCATAAAATGTCACATATAACGTCAGTCAGGTGTAATTTTCAGGGCTGAAGGCTACAACATAATATGCAAAATAACAACTCCATCCTCTGCCTTGGTGTTACAGGAAATGAAATTCTAAACAAATCCAAAGAGTCTACCCAAAGTCATAAACACAGAAATGGCTGTAACAGACCACTGTACTTCCCATACTGAATTTCAGTGCTGCTGTCAACTCTCCCTATACAAAATAAAACCGAATTTAATCCCTGCCTTCAAATTTCAGGGTGCGTTAAAAAGCTGATAAAAGATTATGTTCACAACGTACCCTGATTTTTCACCTCGGCGAATTCTTTGTTGTACTCCTCTAGAGTTTCCCTAAGTTTCTGGTTCTCTGTTTCAATATCGTGCATGCGTTGAACCTTCAGCTGAAGCTGCTGTCCTAAATCCAAGGCTGGAACCGGATCTGAAAGAGGAACAGTGAAATGAAACATAAGACAACAGGACCACTTTTGTGACTCAAGCAGTTCAGAGCTCAGGAGTCCTTTTCTATCTATTAATATGCATTTTGGTGTCAGTAAGGCCCTACTTGGAGTTATCAGTCCTGTACATTCCTCATATCCTGCAAACTCCAAAAGCCAGAAATATTTCATCGTATCTGTGTTGCCCCTTAAATATGGAGCCAGGCTGGGAGAGCTGGGGGGGGTTCAGCCTGGAGAAAAAGGCTCTGGGGAGACCTTGGAGCCCCTTCCAGTGCCTAAAGGGGCTCCAGGAGAGCTGGAGAGGGACTTGGGACAAGGATACGGAGAGACAGGACAAGGGGGAATGGCTTCCCACTGCCAGAGGGCAGGGTTAGATGGGAATTGGGAAGAAATTTTTTCCTGTGAGGGTGGGGAGGCCCTGGCAAGCTGTGGCTGCCCCATCCCTGGAAGTGTCCAAGGCCAGGTTGGACGGGGCTTGGAGCAACCTGGAATAGTGGGAGGTGTCCCTGCCCATGGCAGGGGATGAAATAAGATAGTTCTCAAGGTCCCTTCCAACCCAAACCATTCCAGGATTCCATGAAATTGGGACATGCCTTCTTCACCCTGGTGTTAATCCACAGGGGAGTGTCCCTGGGCGTAGACAGTCACGATACAAAAGGCATGTGACAATCTTCAGTTTCACATTTTTTGTTCGTAAAGTGAAAATTTTTGTGTAAAAAACAATTAAACTGCACAGCTCACTGACAGCTACTGTCCCTCACACACCTCTGCTTCTGCAGCAGTGAATTTCTGAAGCAAACTGTGTCCTCCTGCACAGCAGAGCTCAAAGAGGTTATCTGATCATGGAGATCTGAGCTATACTTGTTCTAACTGACAGATCAATAACAATCAGAAATATTGTGTGGATGTAAATAACTCCATGAGCCTTGGGTTTGCATCCCTCTGCTTCTAATACTATTAATCAAATGTCCACTCAAAATTAATTCTCTGTTGCTCATCCCTTTCTGATACAGAGGGTCTCCAGCACCCACCTGACACGTGCACGTGTGATTTATTCTGGGACTTCTTCCCAGTCAGAGCAGGGAAACACTGGAGTGAGATGGACTTACAAAAGATTATTGAATATATTTCTGCTGTGGGCGCCAGCATCTCTTGTGAAATGGCTGCAAAGATTTAGTCTCCTGTTGAGGAATGCTAAACACCAAACTCAGTGGATCAACAACAGTATATATTAGGGAGTTCACTTAATTTTCAACCACCACAGTCATTAATTTTTCAGACCACCCTCAGTCTCTGGAAACACATAATAAGTCTATTGTACCTCTGTTAACACATTAAGCATGAGCCTGTGTGTTTTTTCAATATGCCAGCGTTGTTGCATAGTTTATAAAAGAATAGCACTGGGTTATGTTGAGCTCAGAGACATTCTAAGTAGCAGCCTGCTGCATTTTGTTACTCCAGTTCTTCAACAGCTTATGGCATTACCCCGTTCATAATACAAAATCTAGGTTGCTTGTCATCTGTTCTCTGTACATACATAGTTTATGACTACATAGCTTTTTCATTTATGCTTTTTAGGCCAAATACTTTTCGTTATTATTATCTGCATTAAAATATTTATAATAAATCAAACTTAAAATGTTATTGTGGCAGAGACAGGGGGGTACAGGTAAGGAATTAAATATAAAGTTGAAGTCACAGCAGTAGCACGAGTTAAAGGCTCTGCAGTATTTATGTATGGTCCAATTACGGCGTGGGCTGTCACAACATCACCCTCTCCCATGGAGGTCTGCCGACCTTCATCCGCAAGGAACGTTTTTGTCACACTCCTGCAGCTCAGCATTTCTCCCAGAGCGCCAGCCCGGGACATTCATCTGCTCAACATAAAGAAAGGCTGGATTGTCTCAATCCATCCACATCTTAAATTGTTACAGGAACCACGAATCGTGTCGGGCTGGGGAGGGGGAGGGATCTGAAGCTTCGGCTGTGGGATTTCTATCGAACGGTGTCAAAGCGCCACGGTGAAAGAAACTGAACCTCACAAAATTGCGGGTGCACTTTTTTTTCCCCCTTCTCGTTTTAACATGCCCACTGTAAAAAGCCAGGACACCCACAAGAGGCATTTTGCTCTGACTACACAGGGCTTTTTATATTGAAATCAGTAAAGAATTAAAGGACAAAAATAACATGGGCATTATAAAGTGAATAATGACTAAACCCTAAGTCAAATTTGCAATCCCTGAGAAGCTTTATGTACAAAATGAAAATGCTTGCAATCTCATAATTATTCATCAGGACATGTATATTTAATTTAGCTCTATTAAAGGTTAATGTTCAAGCAGCAAAACAGTGGCAGAACAAACAAAATGTAAAAAAAGTCTCCGTGCATTAAACCTCAAACTTCACTAGAGCCTGTTTGAAGGACTAATGGCCTGCAGCCACTAAATACTGCTGGAGGACATGTAAAAAAACCCACGGCTGAAGCACCTCTTAGACTTAATTTTCATAAACTGCATTAAAGAAAACTAATCATTGTATGACAATAAAATGACCAAGACATTTCAGGCAGAGACACAAATCATTCCTTATGGCAAGCTCCAACATGCTCTTTTAGCTTAAATAACCTAAAAACCTGTTATTGCTGGAGTATTTATGAACACCAATTAACCTGAAACAAGTATAAACTTTACAGTCACAATGACTTTTTTCTTACCTAAATGGAGTGGATTTAAAAATAAATAAAAATACTCTCCTATTCCCAACATATGCATGCATGAAAAAGCATACCTTTTTATATTAACCAGGCTTACAAAGTATGTTTCATGTCATTTAACAGGAGGTCACTGAATTTTCAAACAAGCAATGGACCAAAACTTTCGATTCATTACACAAACAACAGGCACACACGGCTCAAAAAAAAAAATCAAGTGGCCCTGGCTTACGGAGAGAGGCAGCAAAGGAAAAGCCCTTTCTGTGGTCTGTAAAAGAGAAAAATCACCTCACTGAACACTGAAAGGTGGAAAACTCATCACACATTATTCTCTTGGTTAGAATCTTCTCTTGCACAAGTTCTGGATTGCTGCTAGGCACGGGGTAAATAACAAATGAGAAAATCGGTAAAAGAATAGGATCATCCAGAACTTGAAGAAGTGTTTCGCAAGATCATTACTGTCCAACAGTAAACTGAGATATCTATTTTTATACTGAATTTAGTGTATTCTTCTCTATTGCTTCCTATTCTGTTCATTTTTCCTAAAACACTTGTTGCATCCCCTACCCACAGAGAAACCTTCTGCATCCTGTGTTCGTACACAGCCCAGCACATCTGGATCCGATCCCTGGCAAGGCTTCCTCCGCACTACCACAGGAGAAGCCGTATTTTAAACCCAGGACCTGCAAAGCCCATTTCTGCTTTTCCTTCCCAACGGATTCACCACCATCCCCGTGCTCACTGCCGGGACACCACACCGTCCCCTCGCAGAGGAGCTTCTGTCCCCAGGAAGGAGGGGAATGGACACATCGTGATGCACACAGACACGAAAAAATTAATGTTACAAACGCAAAGTAGTTCTTACAGCTGTTAATACTTCACATTAAACGAGCTGGAGCAACCCAGCCACAGCAACACCTCTGAGGCTGTTCTCACACCGCACACATGCCCTGATGATGCATCTTTTTTGAATAGCAGTGCAAAAGAAACAATTTTTTTAATTTTTTTTTTTGCTGCCTGCTGCTTATGTGTGCGAACTACTGACTTTCTGAACAATTTTAAAAGAAACTCAGAGATGGATCTTGCCCAAACGGCACGTTTCATGAGCAGGGAGAGGCAGCCCCTCATCACCCTAGGTGTGGTTTTGGGTGTCACAACATAATAAAGATCTAAAGCTATTAGACAGCACCCAAAGTAGGCTACAGAGATGGTGATGGGTCTAGAGGGGCCATAGGAGGAGTGGCTGAGGACACTTGGTTTGTTCAGCCCGGAGGAGACTGAGGGGAGACTCATTGGGGTCTGCAGCTTCCTGACGAGGGGCAGCACTGATCTCTGTGAGCAGTGACAGGACCCAAGGGAAAGGCTGGAGCTGTGTCAGGAGAGAGCTAGGTTGGATCTCAGGAAAAAGTTCTTCCCCCAGAGGGTGGTTGGCACTGACCAGGCTCCCCAGGGCAGTGGGCACAGCCCCAAGGC